>VDFB02292527.1:35292466-35348349 GCA_007258455.2 Sequoia sempervirens | reverse complement strand
CTATAAAAATATGACATGAAAAACCGTGAACAATATTTAAAAGATAATCCATAGTCTATCTTATTATTTATGCATATTTTCTAGGACCACCTATGCCCAAAACACAAAATAGTTTTTGTAAATACACCAATTAGATCTTATAAAATGCATTACTTAGATCAAATTATATGGTGAATTAAATATAATTAATGATTACTTTTTCTTTTAGTATGAAAGAGGTTAAATTCCAATATATGTTCTAGTGGGCTTGATTGAGTGACAAGGTGGAGTGATTGTTGTAATGAAGAACTTGCTAGGAAAGCTAACCAAGTTAAAATGTACACCTATACATACATCATTGTGGTAATATAGACCTATGTCATAAAACACAATTGAATCCTATTAGTTCCAAAGTATTTTAGTAAAGAAGAGATAGAGGAATTTCCAACATGAGGCATAATTCAATCATAATATAATAAAACCATTAATCCATAGTTCTATGTATAAATGGACTGTTGTAGAGGAAAATATACACATTTAATTTGCAAGGCATAACTCAACAATATGAAAACATATAGTAGAATATTGTACATTATTCTCAGGATTTTTTCTTATTTGTGAGAAATGCAAACCTTCCATGCTAATTTTCTCTAAAACACTCAAATATAGGGGGCAGTGTAATAGCCCACCCTTTCCTAAATTTTTCCATAGCTAGTGATATGATAATATCCCAACAACTCTATGAATTTTAAAATTGAATGTTATGGACTATATTAAAATTATTTTGTGGACTAATAAACTAAAGAATATTCTTGATATTTAATTACACGTCTCTTGAGAAAAACAATGATTTAATATCTTATGAGTATTAAATTAGATTATGAGTATAATTTAAAGAATTATAGTCATGATTTTGTAATTGTCATGTAATAGACATAAATATCATTCATTTTGTTGGTAAAACTACATATTTAGAGTAATATTATGAAGGTTAAATTTAAATGGTTTATCTAGCACCCAAATAATCATTCTAGACTAACATTTGATTTAAAATTTCTTTTACAATGATTATTGATTATATTTAATAAAAAATACTTGATATTCCCACCAAGTTATTAAGGGTGCAAATCAACTATTGACATGGACTAAACTATTGCAAACAAGGTAAATATATATAGTAGGAGTATCAACTAATGGTGAGGTACTTTAAGTCTAATCAAACATACAATATACCAAATAATATTAATGAAATAGTGGAGAAAATAAATAAATATTCAAACCTCATGAACACTAGAATCATAATATGGAGAAACCCTTTCAAAAAATCCCACTACTAAAGAGATATGAAACTTTTATTAATATTCATAACAAGATTATAACAATCCAATCCACTCAATCTTCTTTAGTCTAATGTTTTGGCTATTTCTACATAACACTATTTAAAACTTATGTCATACATTAAATTATATATAGAGCAAGGGAAACAAGAAATGATCAATTAATTTATGTAATGAGTGGAAAAAAATCATGGTCCACAAGAAAAGAACCCATGCCCCACTATGCATTGGAACATGTACACAAAATATAAACGAACTAATGATATAGGACCTTAAATCCCATAACCTTGATAGTAACCACTCCCAATACTAGTGCTTTATGATGAAGATGTCAACTACAATAAGTCTCATCTATTATGAAAAGATGCTCCACTCTTCCCAATGTAACTCCTAGTACAATAATCATCATGATCTCCTTATTTAATTTTATTATAATAATATCTTGAGCCCATTGCTTACCTTTTCATTTTTTCTCACATATCACACTATAAAATTTTGGAGCTCATTTTCACTTTGCGAGAGTCTCTCGAGGGTTTTAATGGTGTCCAAATTGATATTTTTTAGCTTAATGCATCAAGCTCATTAATATTTTTAATTTTAAGAAAATATTAAAATCAAAGCTCTAGACTGTAATTTATGCCCTTTAGAAAGAATTTAGAAAAAAGCAACATTAAAGATAAGATTTTAAGTGAATGGAACACTAATCCCAACTTACACCAACCAAGTACAAATGGGTATTTAGCTTCATGGAGATTCATTCATGGTTGGTGATGGTGCATGAGTAGGCTAATAGAGGAAGAAAGACCATATGTTCATTAAGAAGAAATTGGGAGAAAAAATAAGCTAAGTTTAAATTTGTAATGATAAGAGGATCTTGATTGAATATATATATATAGTTCATATGAGAACCAAGGATAACATACTAGAGTAAATAAGCTTCGATAATAAAGGAATCTTGTAAGTATGGGGAAGAAAAATATATCAAACTAAATGCACTACCAAAAGATAGATCAATTGGGATTTTTTTATAGGAAAGTGTGATATTTAATTGAAATCCTAATGTATTAATGTTGTATCTTCAACAATCTTGGAATGAGTACTTGGATGCCTATGTTGTCAAAAGATATTATTATTTTACTATTAATTCTCCTCATGTTGAAATTTCCATGAACTAGTTAGGATGCAAATCTCCACCACTAAGCTACCCACCCACTTTATGACAAGTCAATTTACGATTTAGGTATGCTAATTTTTTTGACACCTTTTTCACATTGTGAGATATTACCAAATAAATATAATGGTCATTTGGTTTTGTGTGGATCATGAACCATGTAAGGGTGTGTTTATTGATCTTACTCACCAATAAAATGTATGCATTGAATAATTTTTGTTTTATCATCATTTTATCAACAAGCATATGCATATTTGAAGGTTTATTTAAAATTGACTAATGATATGTTGATTGAAACTATAGGATACATTATTTTACCTTAATTTTTTGGTCTAAAAGATGAGGGAAGTTCTTATTCTATGTCATATTCTTTCTTCTTTAGATGTATCTCATATTTTATTTGGGTATCCATGGATAAAGCAATATCAAGCAACATCATCTATGTTATGCCATCAAGGTATCAAATATGTTTGAACACTAGTAAAGAGGTTACAATTGCAAGAGATCCATATATGCCTTTATTTTAGATTAAGTCATTTAACCTTAAATAATTTTAAGAACATACATAAGGATCCTCTATATAAGAGCAAGGATTCTTTGCCTAATTTGTAAAATTTTCAAAAGGAATAACAATGGTGGGAAAATCAAGACAAGATGCAACAATTTAGAATTCCTAAAGGGTTTACAATTATTAGAGCCAAAGTAGGTTATATGTAGGTTTTATATTATAAAATGATTCAAGAATCTATAAGGCCAAAAAGAACCATAAGCATTGCAAACTTTAGTTTAGAAGCATAAGGGATTTGGATATTTTCATTCCTAAACATGGTTTTCATAAAAAAAATTACTCATGTAGCAAACACACTATAGAATTCACAAAGAAGGTTAGGGTTTTTAGCTTCATTTGTTATATGGAGATATTTTATTGTAATGTACGTAATCAATGATATGATTCTTGATTTTTTATAAGATTTAATATTATAACACCTTAACAAATCAAGCTATGACTTTCATGGTTCACTCCTACATGTATGAAATTTGCATTTTCATCTACAAGTTTAACCCTAAATTTGTAGTTTTAAAATTATTTTGTGACCTTGACCCCTACACTTCTAGTCTTTAGGAATTTATTTATCTCCATTTTTTAGACTATGTTGAGAGCCATTATAATGTTTTTTTGCACTAACTTTCAGAGGAAACTAATTTTTCCTTACTCAAACCCTTGGATTATGCAAAACGGGGAAGCAAAATACTATATTGAAAATGCTTTAAAAACTTTCAAACAAGTACAATTTGAATTCAACAAATTTTAAAAAAATTGCATATAGGGTTTCGAAATTAAACAAATACATGCATTTTGAACTCTAAAAAAATGGAATTTTAAATACCTCATGCTCAATAGTGGTCGATATGCGAATTGGAATGATGAAGTTTGAAGAGAGGACCCGAAATTTTCTTTTGCCGGTGAGAAATTTTGTTGGGTCGCCGTTCGGATTATGTTCGCCGCGCACAGGGAGACAGTGAGTGACTGGTAAAGTTCACAGTAAAAATGTGAAAGTGAAAGCAATTTTTTGTTTTTGTCATATTCAAGGGGTTCGGCCGAACCCAGGTTCGGCCAAAACCACTTAAATATTGTTTTTTATTAGGGTCGGTGACTGGTTCGGCCAAGCCATGGGTTTGACCGAACCATATGGTTCGACCGAACCAATTAAATGGTTCGGTCGAGCCATATGGTTCAGCCGAACCCATTTGAAATGAAGAATGGGAAAATTTCAAAATTTCCTTCCTCTTCAAAAGTGTAAACCACTTATGTGGCTTCACCGTTACAATAGTGTGGTCATTAAGAAACATGTTAGTTATCATTCTACTATCTTTCATAATTATGAGAACATCTTAGAGCAAGAGGATCACACCATTGACACAATCCTTAATATTGCATTGCCCATTGGTGAGGATGGTAGTGTCGACAATCATAGTAATCATCTACTTGTTCTTCTCCCAATTCCTCTCCTATTAGTGATGAAGGTATCTTGTTGAAAGAAGATATAAGCATTGAGAGTCTTGATTGTCCCCCTCCTCATCCCCCTTTGGAAGACATTAGAAAACAAGAAGATGAGATCATAGAAACACTTCTAAACATCACTTTTCATAATCTCCATTCATCCCTTGCTTGTGAGAATGTTTTAGCGAAAGAGGGTGATATCATAGATAGCCATGACAATCAAAATTTTCCATCTCCTAATACCCCTCCTTGAATCAAAGAGGCTAGGTGGGTATTAGAAGATTCACCTATTGAGATTCATGAGAATCTTGTCCCTCCCTTCCTTAATGCTCCTACCATATGGGAAGATCTATTGGGTAAACATGAAAATCATAGTGGTCCTTCTCTTGATTCCTCCTCTACTTGTGATGAAGCTACTTTACAAAATATAACCATGGATGAACATATTACAAGCTCTCCTACTAGGGTAGATAATATGGCACAAGAGAATGAGAACCTAGAGAAGAGAGACAATCAAATAGAGCCTTCTCCTAATATCCCTACTATTGATAAACAAGAAAATTCAACCATTCATAACTCCCTTACTTTCCATGAAGTCATTTTGGAAGAACCAATCCTTGAATGTCAAGAATATTTGGTTTGTAGTTCTCCTAAAATCTCTCCTCCTAGGGAGAATATCATGGTGTGAGAAAATGACAACAATAATAAGGTGGATTCCTTAGGTGATGAAAAATAGGTGATTCTAGATTTCCCTTTATTAGAGATACATCAAAACAAGACTGCCAAGGTTATGAATGTGCAAGTGTCCATTAGACCCCCCTTGACTATTGGACCTCCTACATTTCTCGTGGGACATCCTAAGAATCCTCTAATCCTTTACCCACCTTCACAAAAACCTCAAACTCAAAAAAAACCCGAACTTACCCTTTACCCACCTAAGAACAATGTTTCACAACAACTGATTCATAATAACTTTGCTCATACATTTAAGACTATGAACAATCTACAACCAAGGCAACCACGTTCAACATCCCTTCCATTTCCTAATCCTATCATACCTAACCCTATCTTACCAGGTCCTCCTCATGGAAAGGAGTATGATCTTCTTAAGAAACTAAATAATACTCCTACTAAGATATCATTATGGGACCTTATGGGTATGTGCAGGATCATCATGGAAAAAATAGGCCCTTAAGTGGCAAAAAAATCAAAAAAATCAGAGATAGGCAACTTGACTTAAAAATTTGAATAAGTTATCTATATTATTTCAAAAATATGTAAGAATAGAATCTATAGAAAATTGAATGTAGTTTCTAGACTACTAGGTTTGTTTGAAAAAAATAAAATCTATTTGGTGAAAATTTGAAATTTCAATGTAGTAGTACTTAAATTTCAGGGAAAAAATAAGAAGTAGGTGTCTGTCTAACCACCCTAACCACAATAAAATGATAATATTTTTTTATAAGATTTTAGATATAAGTAGAGGACTGATGTCCCGATGTTATGCATATTTTTTGTAATTTATTTCCAAGTAAATAATTAATTATGATTTTTTTATTACAAATTTATAAAAATATAAAAAACTCGTATGTCTGACAACCTTAACTTGGTCAGAACTTCATGAAATTCAATTTTTCTTTTTTAAATCCTATAGTATGAAAAATAGAGAATGTGATGCATGTTTTGGATTCAAAAAATGTGATACCGTTTGAAAGCTATGGATGCTTTTCAATCAGTCTATTGATCATGACTTTAGTCATAATTTGAATAGAAAATGAATAATATTTACTTATTAAATTCAAAGTAAAGAATTATTTATATTGGTGGAAAGTTGAGCATCTCTTTTAAAAACCCTTTTCATTTCATCATTTTTGGGTAAAAAAAGGTTGTCAGCCACATACCCATCATATTGCCACTTTTTGGCCCATCATGATCCTACACATACCCTTATTCAATCCTCCCCTCATTATCATAACATGATCCAAAGTTCCTTGTGACAAGTTCCTTTCCCTTCTAATGTGCAACTGAATGACATAGTAGTCGTAATTCAAGGAATAAATGTTGACATTGTTTTCCACCAAAGCGAACTCCCCCCTTTGGAAGTGAAAAAAAAAAAGAATCATTCATAATAATATCTCAATACAAATGAAAAGGGATAAAGAAAACCCTTTTTGACAATGGCTTGGGCCTTTATGTGTGTAGTGTGACCCTTTTGGATAGGCTTGGCATTGATAAATCAAACATTCTACCTACCTCTTTATCTATTAGTGGATTTGACAGTGTAGGAAATAAACCACTTAGTGTGATCACTTTGCTTGTTACGGTTGGAAAGGCCACATTAGAAACATCAATCAATGTTATTCCACATAATATTTCATATAATATTATTTTAGGCAGTTCATGGATTCATGCATTGAATGGGGTGCCTTCCACTTTTCATTGTAAAATGAAGTATGTCTACAACAACAAAGTGTACACACTTGAAGTTGACCCTAAACTAAATAGTTGTTTGAACATTGAGAAAAATAAAGAGAATCATTTAAACACATTGACACCAACTACACAAATAGAAACCATGCAAGAACAACAAAAATCTAGATGTCCTAAACCTTTCATAATGATATCAATTGATGATTTGGGATCACTTAATTTCAAACCAACATTCATGGGAGAATACAAGATCATAAAAAAAGAGTCTAAAAAGGGAAAATAAAAAGTAGAAGACCTTTCGAAAGCATCCACCTCAACCACTTTACAAAAAATGACAAAAAATTACACAACAAACTTTGATGAACTTAATCATCAACAACCATTGAATCCAAAAGAGATGAAGAATCTTTATGGAAAAAGTTATGAAATGATGAAACAACTCGAGTATAGTGGAAAAGGATGTGGTGCTAGAGAACAAGGTACATGTGTCCCTATAGAACCCCGCATGCAAGAAAAGACTAATGGTCTTGGTTATTGTCCCTCAAAAGAAACAAACAAGCCTTCACTTAATATAAACACTATTACAAAACATCCTTCTAAGCCAACTTTAATAGTAGTGCATCCTGAGCTAATAGAAACTAGTGAGTGATTTTTATCCTTTGCGAGAAATAAAGCAAACAAAGAAATCCTCGCTTAATTTAAATGTCATCTCGCCAAACACTAATGATTTGAATTTGTTAGATTTTACATCCTCCTTTCAAGGAGAGATTAAAATCTCACAATCTAAAGAGTGTTGTGTAGGTATGGCAACTAATACTAAGCAAGATATATCTTTGTCACAAAATAATGAAACACCTTCTTCCATTAATCAAGAGATTATATTGGTGAGAGTAATCCAAAATAATTTGATATCTCTCCCTCCAACAACTCAAAATAAATTTTATTACAAGACTTCATTTTGTGCATATCATAGAGTTAATGGTCATTCTAATAATGAATGTAAGGCTTTAAGTAACAAAATTCAACATCTTAGGGATTATGGTGATCTTCCTTGTGTTGGAGCACCTAGTTCCTCTAATTGAAACTTATCTTCATCTTATTCATCTCATCCTTGTCCTGCACTAAGTGGAGGCAAGGGGTTAGGTAGCCTTGTTCTTGTATGTCACTTTTTGTTGCCTCTTTCAGCTAGTTGATCATCTTTCATGTACATATAAGAGCAAGCTTGGGATGTGGACGACATGCCTTAATTTGGCTCGCATGTGACATTTTTATTCATGATGTAGCTTATAGGAAACATATGAATTGGCATAAGGCTTTCCAAGTAAGCTCTCATATCTTCTATTTTAAAGCAGTTGCTCACATTAATGGTGTTAGCAACCAATTTAAAGTGGGGGCATACATCGACACTCATTTTTCATTGTGTGATTTTCTTTTTTCTTGCAATGCATTATTTTCTTCATGGTGGCATTGGGCTTGATTTCCTCCAAGAGTATGATATTTCTTTGACTTGTGCTCTCTTGGAAACATTAGGCACGATGTTCCCTAAGAAGAGACCTTGCATGAATGAAGAAAAATCCCTTTGAACAAACCTTACACTATTCTGCATTTACAATGTCTATGAGTTTCAAGCATACGAAATCTTGCTTGCCTCATGGAGCTTGAAGATGATTTTTATGTGGAACCTTATTAAAGTTATCAGGAGGTATAACTTTGGTGTGGTTTGAGCAAGAAGCCCAGTCAAGGCATGAATTTCCCCATAGCCACTTGTGTGTGTGTGAGTACATACCAGCCATGAGAGTATGTTTCTCACCTTTTAGTACTTCTCACCTAGCAGACAACTAAGAGTTCTATCACCTTAGAGTGAGTATGCATTTTCTAGAAAAACATCCTAGATCTAATCCACATTGTGTTGGACAACTGGTTGAAGCTTGATCCATCTTTCTATTTTTGCTTATTTTTGTTCTTCCTCTAATTATTGTCATTGCATGATCATGTATCTTGATGTTGCATATCATACACCTTGTGTGTGTCCTTTTGTGCTTATGTTGGTTTGACTTAGGATGTTGGATCCTAGGGGCTTCACCACTTCCTCAATCTTTGTTATCCTAGACCATCCCCATTGGTAAGATTGGACCTTTCTTGAATGTCTACTTTAGTTTGAGTTTGAAGCAAGTTCATCTTCTCACTAAAGTGGGGGATAAATGTAGCATAGAAAAATGTGTACCTTTACATTTTCACACTTGATATGGGAATAATTAATGATAAATTTGACTTAATGTCACTTTGATCTAGAGTTCTGAGGTGTTTTACACATCCATAGTAGGTCTTGGACCCTTTTTAAGCTAATTTCACTTAACTATATCCCAATTTAATGTTGTAAAATGTATTTATTTACATCTTCACATTAAATTTGGGATGTTTGTAAATCAAGTGAACCTAATCTAGTGTTGTAATGTGTTTTATGCATTCACATGAAATTTAGGGCCCTTCTAAGCTAAATAGACCCAATTTTACCTTAATTTAGTGTTGTAAAGTGTATTTATTTACACTTTTCCATTAAATTTTTGGCTCTATTATATTTATGACTTTTATACCATCATTAATAGATCCCTATGACCCCATATTGCACATCCCAAGGTAAATTTTGATCAAAAACCTGACAAAATCAACATAAAGGCTTAAATTCTTCACTCCCCGACACTTTAGCATGAAAAATAGCCCCTGTGGGACCCATTTTCCACCCTGGGCGAATGAGTCCCATCCAAGTGGGACTCATTTTCCCAAGATGGCGAATGAGTCCCATTTGGCCTATTTTTAAGGCTTTGAGCAGGAAAGGTGGTTTTTAATTCAAATTTTTTCAATTTCAGCCTTGGGGATCAAATTAATAGTCATGTGAGTGGATTCCCAATATGAGAAAGCTTTCAAATCCTCATTTCATAAAAATTAACATCATACCTTCAGTTCATTAAGTCAAACACTCAACAGTTAAGCACTTTAAGTCTTCACAAGGTCATCAAGATAGCCTTCAAGATCAATTCTAAGTCATTCAAGGGAACAATTCTTCATCAATTATTGCAGCAATTCAGGATCCATCATCATGGTAAGGTTTGAATTGCATTATTTCATGTTCTTGCTTCATCACCTTATTTCATCATTTGGTTTAATTAACTAAAATGGGTTTGACCAAGGCAAACCCCTATTCCCTAACAATCAACATTTTCTCTCTCTTTCTTTGTGTGATTGCAGATCTAGGTGCTTTGAAGATTTGAATATCATTGAAGAATAGGTTACAAGGTCATAATATTCACAAAAAAGTCACTTACATGCCTGAAATTGGTAGTTTCATATTCAGAAATCAAGAGGAGTAGGAAGAGCAGACATTAAAGACTAGATTCAAACCTTCATGTTTTAGAAAACCCTGAGTGGACTCATTCACCAAGGTTGGCGACTGAGTCCCATTTTGGGTCAATTTTGAGAGTTTTTTAGGTTCAGATACCCTTTTCCGAGAAACTTGTTCCTCTATAGAATAATTCCCACGAGGCCTAAAAAGTAGCAACTTCAAGATTTCAGAGCTCTATTCCATCTGTCTCAAAATTCCAAGTGTACACTCTCAGTTTTATAGCTTTTTTTTTTAATTTCATGGTCATTTCTATGCCATTCGTTGAAACATTTCATCAAACTAGAGTTTTTCATTTCATCCTTCATTGTATTGCCTTTCCAAGTTTAAACTTGGTGGTGAACCCCTCTTGTAATCTAAAATCATGCCTTAGGATACCCTATTGTTAGATCTCTTTCCTCCATTCCACTCTTGGGGTGAGATCTCTAGGGTCATCCTTGAATGCGACATGTATAAAAGATGTAGATACATAAAAATGACCTAGGCCCCCAAGCTACATTTTTCTATGTCAAACGTCCTCCTCACATATTCAATCATTTTATTATGTCCTAATGTCATAATTTCCAATTATTCCTCCATGATTATTTGAATAAATAAATTACATTTATTTATTTAAACACATCACTAATTAATCATTATTCCCTCCAATAAAAAAATAAATTTCTTATTACCATTAATTATTTAATAGCATTACCATTTATCCTTCAATTAAATAAAATTGTTCATTTAACCCACTTTTCATCCCACAAATAAATAATTAAAACAATTATTTATTTTCTTTTGTATCATTCACATTTATGAATTAAACCATTATTTAATTCATAAGTCAACTTTCCTCCATAAATCAAATAATTGCTATTATTGTTTGATTTTCCAACTACCTCTTTTTCTCCACCATTGATTTAATTGCTTTCAATTAAATCTCAATCTTTCATATCAAAGCTTGCTCTAACTTTGACCTAATGTTTCCCTAACCCTAATACTCCTCATCACATTGAATCATGCCCTTTGACCTTAGTTTTTTATAAACTTTTAATCTAGGCCATCCATTCTCAATTTGACATTCTTTAAAAGGGTCTCTCTCAAGCCATTTTAGACACAAAGTTATTTTCAGTAATACACACATACCATGCTTTAGAGCTTTAAGTACACGAGCATATAATACTTCAATTTCTTGCTTGTATTAGGCATATGTTATAGTTTCACTTAAATCTGAGGGAAATCATGCAATTTGCAGCAAGATGGAGAATGCCAATGGAGGTAATTCAATGGAAGCTTGAAAACTAGGTGATATTGTTTCAATATTTTTATATTTCTTTCTTTTCATTGTGCTCTATTTTTGATTGGGGTTTAAGTTATTATTCAATTTGCAAATAATTTTGAAAAAATCTCCCTGATACATTTGGTAGTGGTCATTTAGCTTTTTGATTTAATTCGCCTAATTATTGAATCCTCCAAACTCAGCGTAGGGTCTTTCTCTGATTAAGATGACTTCATAATATATTTGCTCTGTGTTGATTATAGATGCCTTCAACCTGTTACAAAGTTCTTATTTTAGTGCAGGAAGGTAGGATGTTGGTGCCTTGTCTATGCTCCCGTGATTGCATGCATATAGTTCCTTGTCTCATGCACAGACATGTTATTTTATAGAATAGTTAACCTTTTCCAACATTATTATTTTAAAGTGGAAGAAATGAATAGTTCCTTAATCTACATAATATGTTGATTGTGTTTTACTTTATTTGTAAATGATTGACTGTGGTAGTTCACAAAAAGCTATAGCTAGCTAACACCCTTATCTTAGAAGTTCTCAAATATTGTAACCACAAACATCAATTCCTTGTTTCTTCTTAAGAATTTGAAAAACTCCCATCAAATGATACAATGGATGTCCATAACCTGTAACAAAGAACCAATCCTAGCACAAGCTAATGGTATGTATCAAAGAATGAGGTATTGAGCTTTACACCTGCCAATTTACACTTGCTTGACATTTCTAAAGCCTTTAAATAGATCTATTTTTCCTTTTACTTTATTTACAATAGTTGCTTTTCTTTCTACATATTTAAATAGACACACACTTTTTGTTCCTGTAACATGGTTTTTCTTGAAGCGCTCTATGCATGATCTTTTGATTGGAGAAGACCGGTTTGCTATTAGAGATTGAGAGAAATAAATTTTAGCAGTCGGTGAAGACTTTGACGTTGTCTATGCTGGCAAAGATTTATGCATCAGGCGGCGAGCTATAGATTGTGAAGGAAGGAACTTTGAGCAGGAAGATTGGTTTTAGCTAAGCTGCTTAGAGCACCCTCTTTGCTGGAGAAACCTTTAGCAAGTAAAGCTTAGGGTTTTGACCACTCCCTAGCCATTGGTTTTTTCTCCTCCAAACTCTCTTTCATTGGTATTTCACTTCTCCAATTTGGTGCACTACAGCCTGAAGCCTTCTCCACTTTGGTGCACTAGTATTGACATTTCAGTTCTATCATTTTACACACTACAACCCCAATGCCAGTGGTTTTAGCTCCTCCAAAATCTTCTTTGTTGGTATCAATGTTGGAAGTAATTAAATTACTTATGATCCATGTCTGTCAGCATAAACCAGCTGACTCACTTGGTCTAACACTTTTGAGATCCATTTCCTATCGACCCAGCGCCGAATTTTGTCATCTTACCCCATCCAGAACCTTCATGATGAGTACTATTTCATCTACATACAATAAATTTGTTAGCTAACTATTGAGGACGTGCCACCATTGAGTGTTCGCTGCACACATGGAGTTAGATTCTTATTTAATTTCACTTTTGATTTAAATTAGATCTTCATTTGATTTGGAATAGCTTTTACTTTAATTAGCTTTTGATTAAGCCTTTACTTAGATTAGATTTGCATTAGCTTTTAATTTCATTAGTTTTAGATTAGATTTTAATTAGATTAGATTTAGATTCACTTTTAGTTTTGATTAGCTTTAGATTAAATTTTTCATTAGATTAGATTTAGATTAGCTTTTAATTTAATGTAGAACTTCATTAGATTTATATTTTCATTTACTTTAAAATTTCAACTAATTCTTAATTAGATTTAGATTTTTAATTTTCAATTGCATCTTAATTAGATTTAGATTTTAATTAGATTTTCATTTGATTTAGATTTTGATCTTAATTAGACTTTAATTTAGATTTTTAATTTGATTCTTAATTAGATTTTAATTAGATTTTAGATTTTTAGATTAGATTTTAATTAGCTTTAGATTCTTAATTAGATTCTTTATTAAATCTTAGATTTTAATTTAGATTAAATTTTAGATTTTAAATTTTAGCTTAAGTAGATTTTTGAATTTCAATTTTAGATTAATTGGATTTTTATTCTTAATTAGGTTTAAATATTTAGATTTAAATCTAATTTAAAAAAAAATAAAAATTTAGACTTAGATTTTAGATTTTTTTACTTAAATTAATTAGCTTTCTTGTGGACATGAAAAAAGTAACCCTTTTAACTTTTCTAGTTTTATCAGGTCCTTGTGATTTATTTAATCTTGATTGAATATTTTAATATAACTTAATACATTCACATTAGGTCTTGAATATTCAAATTATTAAGACTTTATGATGTCTTGTGAAGGTGTTGTGAAGTGTTGTAACACATTTTTGCACTTTTCTAGACTCTTCTTATAATAATTCATCTAAATATCACCTTTTTATCCGTTATCAAGTCCTATTTCAAAGTGTTGTAAAGTCTTGTAACACGATTTCACACTTTTCCAGGCTTGTCACCACTAATTACACCTTTCTTATGCTTTATTTGGCCCCTTTATGCACTTATAGACCTTAATTAAGTGTGTTTTTTAATACAAACCTGACAAATAGTTGTTGGAAAAACCAGGACAGACAACTGAGAGGGGGGGTGAATCAGTTGTCACAAAATATTTAAACTTTTCAAACCTTACTTAACTTAATCTCAGATCTGATGAATTAATAATAAACTATGAACAATCAACACATCAGAAACACATAGAACACCAAGATTTTTACATGGAAACCCTATTAGGGGAAAAACCACAGTGGATGTTAGTCCACATTATTATACCCTGCTAAAAGTATAATGAGAAAATAATGGGAATGCATTTGCATTCAAGCACATTGCCTAGAGCTCACAACTCAAATACAAGAGGGTTCACTACCTAACAATACAACAATATGGATTAGATCCACAGAGTATGAACTGAAAGAATAGCTTCTACACAATCCTGATTATAGTTCCAATTAAGCACAAAAAAACCTTCATCACTCTTCACTCAACCTTCTTCTCACTCTGCTCATCAAATGATAGGAACACTATTCACACATCTGCACTTTCTCTAGAATAAATTCACTCTTATGCATACACTAAATTCACTCAAACATTTTTTCTTATATATCCACAACATGAGAATACATCAACAACCTAGTCGGCTAGAAAATATAAAACATATTTTCAAAGTCAGCCAAATTACAAACAAGTTTACAATGTGAATCCACTAAGGTCATCCACAACATAGTGGAGACCCAAGTGAACAACTCCAATCACAAAAATATTTCAATTAATTCCACCTCAAAGATCCACAACATGCTACCACCATCATGTTGTCCAAGAACATGAAAAACCAAACATATAGAGAAAAATCTTCGACCACGAACACACCGATCAATGTGGACGTACCACAAAGATAGAGCATGATCTAGAAGCATCCAAAAATAACAAGAAATAATAGAGAAATATCCACAGTACTAGAAACATGCAAACTTCACTCAAGAACACTGATAGAACACACATAAATATTGTCAGAACACAATTGTTCACTACACTATCAGATCTTCATGTGAACCTCTAAAACTTCCAATGGATGAACTAGATATACTTAGTAGAAATCCCTTTAATCCACACCAACTAATCTTCAACGTATAGAGCAAGACACCTTCATGACCTTCATAGTTCCACAGAGAACCTGAAACACTTCCTTTAACAATTTTCTCAATATCCTTGACATATACAACCTCTAATATGCCAAATGCTAATAGTGTTGACATCAATGACAACCACATATCAAAAAAACATCCAACAACAATATTAAATACAACTTAATTCCTGACGCACACTTACATGCCTTGAGTGGGACCCATTCTCCATGGGTGGCGAATGAGCCCCTCTTGGCTCAAAATTCAAAATAATTTCAAATTTCTTTCAGGTTTTTATTCATCAAGACTTTATGTTAGCCTTTTATGTTGTATTTTTGTGTAATTAGGGCATAAGAGTGCATAAACAAGTGTTTATCCATCTATTTTAACCCCCATTCATTCAAGTATTCATCCATCCATTCAATCATCCTTCCATTCCATCTAAGCACTTGAGCATCATAGCATCATTGAATCAAGCATCTTGGAGCAGCCATTGACACATATTTAGACTTCAACAATAAAGGTTTGGTGAGTTTAGGAAACTTGCATGTTATTTATTCATCATTCTTATTTTATTTTATTTCATTTCTTTATCAAGGTTTTGATTACCAAAGTGGGATTTGACCAAGGCAAATCCCTATACTCTAACCCTTAAACTTTTTTTGCCTCTTTACATGTGTGTTTGTAGGTCCTGTAGGCAGATTTGTTAATGAAATAGGTGTTGAAAAGTGATCAACAAGTCATCAAAGTGATTCAAGTCAACTGAACCCTAATTCAAGCTTGAAGATAACATTCAGCCTATTTTCTATAGATTTGATTCTGTCAACCCAATAAGAAGACAAGTGTAGATATGGACCCATAGAGTTGACTTCAGAATTTGAATATTTTTTTGGAGGACTTATTTTCCATCAGTGGCGAATGAGTCACACTGCCAAGCTGGAAAAGGTGATTTCATCATAACTCTATTCCCAACAGTCAGAAACCAGTTTCAGGATAGTTTACCAGAAGAAGGACTGATTTTCCATCAATGGCGACTGATTCCCACTGGGCATCAAAAATGTTTTTTTTTCAGATTCTAGAACCTTTTAGCATCAACCTTCCATCTCCAGGTGCACTATCTTCAATCTCATTCAGTTTTTTTTTCATTTGTGAATGTTTCTTGTTCATGTTTGCATGTAACAGTGTGTTTTCAAACAAATTCATATTCCCTAGTTTTGCATACAAAATCACTAGTGTTTTTCAGTTCTTTGCACTTAGTTTACTTCATTTAGGCATATTGCATATATTTCATATCTTTATTTGAGTGTAAACATTACATTTTGGGCCCTAATCATATCTCCTTTTAGGTGAAAAACCCTAGAAGGAGCATATAGCATTAAGGTTACCAAAATATTTGCTTCCATTTTGGTGAACCTGCATATTGAACATCCTCTTTCTAATTTTCATTGCATTAACATCCTAGAATTCATAGCATTAGCCTTTGCATTAGATTTTTGCATTTCTTTTGCATCCTAGAATTTACAAATTTGCGTTAGTGAATATCTCATATAGATTTCATTTTTACATTTCAAAACATTACAAAATCTAAAATTTTGCATTTGCATCTTCATTTTGCATGTAAAAAGCATAAAAATCACTTTAAATTTTCTAAAAAAGCACAAAAAAATCCATCCCTAGATTCATTCGCCAGCCTAGAAAAATCAATCCAGTTGCACTTTCTACACAACAATTTCTATCATTTTCTCAATAATTTATGCATGTCTATTTTCTACTATTGCCTTCCTATTTCAGTTTATAGTATTCTTTTTATTCACATTTTATTGTTCCTAGTTTGCATTTGCATCCACCCCACCTCTTGTGGTATTTTTATGAGTGTTTGGTGCCCTATTTCTAATACTTTAGTGAGAATAAGTTCCTGACTCATGGCTTCCTGTGATAACACACTCATTGTGGACCTTGGGTTGTCTCGAGCTCCTACTTCTGGTACGGAAAATGGTGCATCAGGCATGGATACTACCACCAATACACCTTTACCTTCACATACAATGAATGTTGACACATTGAATGCTCCCATTCCAAAAGAAAAAGTCATTAACATTTGTGAGGATTTAGCACATTTGCAACAAAACTTGTTTCTTGAAAACATTTCAACTACTACAATTCCTTCTATAGACAACATCCATCGAATGCTTGAAAGTGATAAGGGCTTAGATGTCATGAAACAAATTGTTGAGATATACCAAAAACATGCTTCTTCCACCTCTAGCACATCCCAACCAGAAAACACTATGGTTAGCCAAGTAGGATCCCACATTCCCCCTTCAACTGTAGCATCCATACCCACTTATACCACTCTTCAAGCTACAACCATGCAATAGGTTAGTCATTTGAGTCCTTTCGCTATTACCAAGTAGCATTCCTATTTCTTTTTTGGAATCAAATGTTCCATCCCCCACCACCTTCACCACTCTTAGTGTCCCTTTCACTTGTCCTAAGTTTACATATACTCCATCACCATTCTCTCTTCTACCTCATACCACTTACACTGACCCTCTCATTACACAACTATTCCAAACTGTTTCTTCCATGCAACAACAAATATCTACCATAAACCAAAACCAAACCGCACCACCCACCTACTATGTCTGTAGAAGCCCATTATCTTTAGATATCTTAAGAACACTGATACCACAAGAAATTGAGATGCCTAGGTTTGACAAGTATGGAGGCAAAGGAGACCCTACTAATCATGTCAATGCTTATACAACCTTGTGCAATGATTTTTTCCTTGATGATAAATTGTTAGCTAAACTATTTCCTAGGACCTTAAAGGACACTGCCTTGGAGTGGTTTTCAAACTTACCCAATCATTCAATTCGATCATTTAATTAACGTGTTGATTCCTTTATATGTAATTTCCAAGTCGATATGACTCCCAAAAAGACAATGGCTGATTTAATGAGATGTAAACAAAATACAGATGAAAAAGTCACTGATTTCATTTCATGCTATCAATCATTGTATTCTCAAGTAGATGTCAAGATTCTTGATTCACATCTCCAAGAGATGTTTATTGAAAACTTGCAAACTCAACTTCAAGATAAATTTACCATGATGAAATTTCCTTCTTTCATGCATTTATGCACAAACCTTTGTGACTATCACAACTCAGTTACTAGCCATGATGCCAAATCCACTTCTAGCTAGCTAAGAAGAATGAACAAAGCAACCAAAACAACTCACAAAACTTTAGAAAACCAAACAAAGTATTTTTAGAATTCAATCCCCCTCCTCCACAACCAACTCAACCCATTCCTAATCAAGTGGCCATTGTTAAAGCAGTGGTGCCCTTTACCTATGGGGACCCGAAGAGACAATTTACCCCCTTACCTAATACTTTCCATAACATAATGAATAAACTGCTTTAACAATAGATGATTAATTTACCTATAGTTAAACCATTAGATACTACTAAGCCTTTGCCTCCAAACTTTCAACCACATGCTTATTGCCATTTTCATAGAAAAAATGGACATGAAACAGAACAATGTAAGCATCTTAAACACATTGTGCAAGAACTCATTGATTCTAGCCATCTATCCATTTCAAATGTCAGTGTTAAAGGAAATCCCTCTATTGCCCAACCCAATCAAAATTTACAAATTTTTACCAATCTGATGACCAACATACCATGTCATTTGTCAAATCTAGTGAAACTCAAAACACTGATCTGATGACTATTCATAAAGCTGTTGAAATACTTATCCTATTCAACATTCTACTTCTATTAATCCTATGAATGAGTTGGTAGGAGTGATAGATGTTATCCCTCGTAAGGGCCCACCTAAGAAAAATCTTGATATTACTTTTACTTCTAAAGACATTCTTCCAAATCTTCCTGATGGTCCTCTCTATATAGGCAGACGTATTTATGATAAGCCCACTAATGGGATATTCATAGATCCTTCCTGTGGTGAGAATGTGATCACTAAGGAATTTTTATTATGACATGAACTTTTTCAAGATATTTATGACAAACCATGAGCATGGATCAAAACACATAATGGTTCTGCATGCCCTACGATTGGATCAATTGTTCTTTTCTTACAAATAGGACCTACGATAGTGGATGTAACATTTTCTATCATTCCACAATTAGATCATTTTCGTCTATGGCTAGGCTATCCATGGCTTCGCTTGATGAAAGTTGTCCCTTCAGTCATACAAAAATGTTTAAAGTTTTTGCATGACAATGAAATATTCATTGTTCACCATAGTGGCTTTAACCCTTTGTCTTCCAAAGGAAACTTTTCCTTAGAAGCTTTTTCGCCTGAGCCCATAACACCTCACAAAGACTTCTTTTTGATTGTTTATCAAAATTTTAAAGCCAAGAAAATTTCCAAATTATTGCTAAGCAATCCCTCCCCATCCACTTCCAACATCCCCATCCTCGATGAGACAAAGCTTCCCCCAGAACCTGAGCCATCAACTTCGGATCAACCAGACATGAACACTTCCCCTTCCTCATCCAAACATCCACTAGATAATGAAACCAACCCCATCATTCCTCCTCACATAAAAAAAGTGTATAAAGCAAAAAGAAAGGGATTGACCCATCTCCTTTAGTTCCTTCCATTCTTCCCCCTCTGAAAGAAATGAAGCCTATGGTGAATTAACCCGCTCTTACACCCACACAAATTCAAAATAGAATTGAAAGAAATGATAGTGCTAGGGAGCATCAACATCACTGTCGTATCCTTGCTCATCAATTACAAACAACAGAAAACAAAGAAAATCAACCTCCACCTTTGATAGAAGCAATAAATAACAACCCGAGTCCTCCTAAATCAGAACAAAAAGATCTAATACAACAGTGACAACTCCTTATATACCCTTTGAAATTACCATTTGTCCTCCTGTCAACAATTAAACTGGATGATGATGATGATGATGAGGAGATCTCTAAAATAGATGAAGAGGTGCATAATGATCTGAATTCTTTATTTTCCTCTTCCATGAGCTTATATAAAAAAACTCTTACACCAAGTAAGGACCTTGGTACTTCCCCTAGTTCAGCACTTTCAATTCTCCCTTTGGACAATGAACCACCATCACAATACACTGAACATGATTGGGAGGTGGATGACCTCTTAGATGGTTGACTTGCATTCACCTTGCTAGCCTTTTGCATTTTTCTTTTATTTTATTTTCCTTTTTTTGTATGTGCATATTGTGTTCTCCTGTAATGTGATGTTTGATGTTCTCCTCTCTTTGTGACATTCTTCTATTTGTACCTCTATTCTTCTATATGTCGTACATTTCTTGTACTTTTCACTTTGTTTTGTGTTTTCCTTTTGGGGATGATGCAAAGCATTGAGACACCCTATGTCTCTTCCATGTCGACCCAAAAGATCCTTCTCTTTTTGACTTTTGTTTTGTGTTTTCCGTTTGGGGATGACACAAAGCATTGAGATGCCCTCTGTCTCTTCCATGTTGACCCAAAAGGTCCTCTTTTTCACTTTTGTTTTGTATTTTCCTTTTGGGGTTGATGCAAAGCATTGAGATTCCCTATGTCTCTTCCATGTTGACCCAGAAGTTCCTTCTCTTTTTTGCTTTTTTTTGTGTTTTCTTTTTGTGGACAATTCAAAGTGTTGAGACACCCTATGTCTCTTCCATTTTGACCCAATTAGTCCCTTTCCCTTTTCACTTTTTATTTTGCTTATGTTTTTCCTTTTGGGGATGACACTAGGCATTGAGACCAAAATGCCAACCTAATTGGTCCCTTTCCCTTTTCACTTTTTCTTTTGCTTGTGTTTTTCCTTTTTGGGATGACGCTAGGCATTGAGACCAAAATGTCTCCTTCATGGTCACCCGAAAGCTTTTTCCTTTTCTTTTACCTTTTTTTTTTCCTATTCACTTGTGTTTCTCCTTTTGGGGACAATGTAAAGTGTTAAGGCTGTAATGTCTCTTCCATGTTGACCCAAATGAAGTTTTATTTTCTTTTGTTTACACTATCTTTGTGTCATTCTTCTAGTTCTATATGTTTTGGGGAATGATCCTAGTACCAAGCTCTTTAATCAAAACATTGTAGCAATGAACATATTGACCCCAAATCCATAGATCCCTTATGTGTTTGGTGTGTTCCTTTTTGGGGGCAACCCATTTTTCTTTTGTTCCTTTTTCCTTCGCATTACACAACCTTACTTGGAAACATATGACCTAGCATAGGGGATTTCCATGTTGGCTTTCATGTCATGTTTTCTTTTTTCATTTTTCCTTGGATACTTTAAAGTAATTGCTCGTGCAAAATGGTGTGTAGCAATTCCTTTAAAGTGGGGGCATACATTGACATTATTCATTTGCATTTTTCTTTTTCTTGGTTCCTAGTGCAACCTTGTTACTTTATACGATGCATTTGTCACTGTGTGGATGACGTTGGGTGTTATTTTCTTCATGAGTGTGATCTATCTTAGCATATTATATTCCTCTTAGTGGCCTGATGTGATACACTGCATCCCCTTAGTTGTGAATATTCTATTCTTTGATCGGTCCTCTCTTAGAGACATTAGACATAATGTTCCCTATGTTATAGACCCCACATGAACCAAACAAGACTCATTTGAACATTTATTTTGCATGTTATATTTTTCATTTACATGGCCACCTTGCATAACATAGCTTGCATGCCTATGATACCATTGCATTTGTTCATGATTTCTAAGCATACAAAGCTTTGCTTGTCTCATGAAGCACAAAAGGACATTGTCATTTATGGTGCCTTATTAAAGTTATTAGGAGGTATAACTTTGATATGGTTGAGTGGAAAAGGCCATTCTGAGGCACAAATTTTCTCCTTATCCACCTTGTGGATTTCTCACCCCATGGATGACCAAAAGTTTTGTGGCACCAAAGTGAGTATACTTGTGCTTTCTCACCCTACAGACAAACATAAGTTTCGTAGCCCAAGAGTGAGTATACTTGGGCTTTCTCACCTAGCAAAAAACCTTGATTTTTGTTGCCCTAGAGTGAGTACACATTTCTTTTTTCAAACAAACTACCTAGATCTAATCCACAATGAGCTAGAGAGACAATCAAAGATTTATCTTCTTTCCTTCATTCTTTTCCATCACTTCATGTGTGTTCCTTTGTGCTTATGATTGATTTTCCATGGGATCTTCATCATGGGAGCTTGATCATCCCTCTTGATGGTTTTTGTCTCATCTTATCAAGCATTAGCACATTTGGACCCCTCCTGAGGTGCATTGCTCTACTTTAGTGAGAGTTTGAAGTAATTTCATCCTCTCACTAAAGTGGGGGATAATTGTGAACACGAAAAAAGTAACCCTTTTACTTTTTCTATTTTTGTCCCCCCCTGTGCTTGATTTCACCTTGATTTAATGTTGTAATGTAACTTATACATTCACATTAGGTCTTGAATATTCAAATTATTAAGACTTTATGATGTCTTGTGAAGGTGTTGTGAAGTTTTGTAACACATTTCTACCCTTTTCTAGAATGTTATTATTATAATTCATCTAAATATCACCTTTTTCTCCCTTATCAAGTCCTATTTCAAATTTTTGTAAAGTCTTGCAACAAGATTTCCACATATTCCTAGGATTTTCACAACTAATTACACCTTTCTTATGCTTTATCTGGCCACTTTATGCACTTATAGGCCTTAATTAAGTTTGTTTTTTAATACAAACCCAACAAATAGTATTAAATACAACTTAATTCCTAACACCCACTTGCATGCCTTGAGTGGGACCTATTCACCATGGGTGGTGAATGAGGATCTCTTGGCTCAAAATTAAAAATAATTTCAAATTTCCTTCGGGTTTTTTATTCTTTAAGACTTTATGTTGGCCTGTGATGTTGTATGTTTAGGTAATTAGGGCATAAGTGTGTATAAATAAGTGTTTTTCCATCTATTTTAACCCCTATTCATTCAAGTATTCATCCATCCATTCAATCATCCCTGCATTCCGTCTAAGCACTCGAACATCATAGCATCATTGAATAAAACATCTTGGAGCAACCATTGACACATATTCAAACTTTAATAATAAGGGTTTAGTGAGTTTAAGAAACTTGCACGTTATTTATTAATCATTCCTTGTTTATTTCATTTCATTTCTTTATCAAGGGTTTGATTACCAAAGTGGGATTTGACCAAAGCAAATCCCTATACTCTAACCCTTAACCATTTCCCCCCTCTTTGCATGTGTGTTTGCGAGTCTTGTAGACATATTTTTCAAAGAAATAGGTGTTGAAAAGTGGTAAAAAATTCATCAAACTAATTCAAGTCAACTAAACCCTAATTCAAGCTTGGAGACAACATTCAACCCATTTTCTGTAGATTTGATTCTGTCAACTCGACAAGAAGACAAGTGCAGATCTGGACCCACAGAGTTGACTTCAAATTTTGTAGATTTCTTGGAGGAGGACTGATTCACCATCAGTGGAAAATGATTCCCACTACTAGGATAGAAAAGGAAATTTCATCATAACTCAGTTCTCGATAGTCAGAAACCAATTTTAGGAAAATTTACTAAAAGAAGGATTGTTTTGCCATCAGTGGCGAATGAGTCCCACTAGACATCAACAGTGATTTCTGTCAGATTCCAAAACTTTCCAACATCATCCTTCCATCTCCAGGTGCACTTTTTTCAATCTCATTCATTTCTATTTTCACTTTTGAATGTTTCTTGTTCATATTTGGATACAATACTGTGTTTTCAAACACCTCATATTCCCTAGTTTTGCATACATAATCACTAGTGTTTTTCAGTTCTTTGCACTTAGTTTATTTCATTTAGGCATATTGCATCTATTTCAGATCTCTCTTTGAGTGTAAACATTTCATTTTGTGCCCTAATAATATCTCCTTTTAGGTGAAAAACCCTAGAAGGAGTATATAGCATTAAAGTTACCAAAATCTTTGTTCCCATTTCAAAACTAGATTTATTGTGCCTATTAGATGTTAGTTTTTTTTACTTAGATTAATTAGATTTCTAAACTAGATTAATTTTTCCTTTTAGATGTTAGTTTTTTTACTTAAATTGATTAGCATTCTAAACTAGATTAATTTTTCCTATTATATTTTACTTTTCTCCCTAGTTTAATTTTGATTTTTGTGACTAATCCTTGACCTTTCTTGTAGGTTTGATAATCCAAGATTTTAAATTTACAACCTAAACTTTCATTTGTCAAAGATTGAGGGTCAAAACTACTAATCATACTTTGTATGGTTCTTGCTTTAATTTTTTTTAAGTCTTAAGTGTCTTTTTCACATAGCATGATTAGTGGGTCTAAAATGCACTTGAGTGTTTGATTTGACATCATGTAAGCAAATTTAAAATTTACTAGTACTTGCATTGTCATATGGTTTGCATTTTTTTTCTAGGTGTGTATGCTCTTCTATTGCATCATTTAGTGATCTTGAGAATCAGAAACACCTTTAGACATTTTGTACAACCACCCCCACATTTGGATTTTGGAATGAAAATGAATATTATATGAGTGTGAGGCAAAGGTGTTGTGTATGCTCTCTCCTTGCACTTCATGCAATCTTAGATGATCAAAAACAACATATTTTTCTTTCTTTTGTTACCTTTAGAGGGGCTTTCCTTGCAAGAGGGAATGACTCCAACTATTTTTTTGCTTGGGCTGGTGTATAAAAGGATAAGACTAAGCCATCAAGTCCTCATGGTATGTAGGCCATCGTCATGCAGTGTCACTCGAAATAGGGTACCTACCATAAAAATGTATAAGAGCCCCTAATAGAGTGATTAATGTCTTAAATGGCTTGCTAGACACTCGCAAGGTGCCATGTCCTCGAGTATTCACTAAAAACCTTTTTTTTAGTGGCCAAAATCCTTTTTCACTTGCTAGTGTATGAATGGCCATCCCACATCTTCACTAAGAATTTGTAGAGGAATAAATTACTCTTTGGAGAATTGAGACTTTGTGAGCCCAAGAAATGAGTGTCATGGAGGGGAGCTAGTGCCACCATGTCTCTAGTTGTCTACCTTGTTTAAGTGGTTGGAGAAATCCGAGTGGGGATCTAGCGAGTGGTATTTCTTGAGAAGCCCAGGTTGTGAAAAGTGTTTGTCAAGATCAAACTCAAAAAACATTATGTTTACTTTCTTTTTATGTTTTGTATTTAAAAAAAAAGAAGAAATCCTTACACCTGAAAATTTCAACACTTCACAACTTTAGACCAAGCAACATTTTCAAGCCAAACAGTTAAAATTAGGTCAAACTCTTGCCAAAATCAGATTCAAACCTTTGAGATCTATTTTTAGACCAATTTCTTGTTGTGATTCCTATTTAAAACCATAAAATTTCTCAATTCACCTTGCATATCATCATTCCATTATTAGATCACCATTATAGGTACCTTAGCATCCTCATTACTTGCATATCCCAACATCACATTAGGCTACCTTTTTCAAACTTTTAGGATTGACACTGTGTGGATTTTAGGATAGAACTCTCTATACCTTGGCACACATCATTGCTTCAAAAAAATATTTTCATTTGACCAAGTCACCTTTTAACTTCATCCTTTGTCATTTTCGTCATAATCTCGTACTCACAAATCTAGTTGGGAAAATCACCTTGTCACTCTTTTCACTTGTCTTAGAAAAAGGCCATTTGACAATCCTACTTGAAACATTGGTTTACCCTTGGATAGTTAGTGATCCTCTTCTTACATCTCTCAAAAGTTTTTAGGGCCTCAAGTCCACTATAGCTATCCATCATCTCTTAGTCATTTGCATCCTTCATACCACAACATTTTAGACCTAAAAAAAAATATCATACACTTTATACTTCATAAAATGCAACATTTCCCTTATCACTTTAGCCCTATTGAATACATTAGACATCTTCTATCCTCAAAATACCAAAAAAAAATAGTTGCATTAATTGTGGCATACCTTATTTCAAAAATACCAAAAGCATATTCTTAGTCTCATACCATCCACCTTCGTTTTGAGAAAGTATCATATGTTTGAAATTAGATTGTGAAAGAAATGTCGAGCAATGGATCTCTTTCATAGTGATGAGGACCTTTACAATTACACTAGCACCCACAACTTTGAAAATACCACTAATGATCCTCACAACAATACCAACCTTGAAAGTCATGACCATGTCAACTTGGGGTCTACATCTTATCAACAACCATTGAAGACACAAAACCCTTTTGAAAAATTCCTTATTAGAGACAAGGATGGAAATGTGTTCATAGAAGAAGTAGAGGTTGTCGCACTAAATATTTATGTTGCCTCTCTTGTTGACGAAATTGTCATGTTGGACCCTCAACGATATTTAGGCAAACTATTACATGAAGGAATTAAACTACCTCAAGGATTTGCTTTCAACACCTTACGTGCAACAATGTTACCTAAGGAAAACATACAAACAAGCAAAGGACAATATATAGTACAAATTACAATTTCCATACCCATTGGAACAACAAGCAAAAATACCACAACTACCAACAATTCATCCATCTTTGCGACACAATCTATGTCACAACCCATGACACAAACCACATCACAACCATTACTCACAATGCAACCCTTTGGATCAGCATTTAATCCCTTTGGGTCATCATCTCAGGCCATAGGGGCATCCACATCTAAAATCCTTGGTAGACCTAAGGCAAGGAGGGTTCTGTGAGCATCCTTTTAAAATCTGCAAACACTAAAATTCAAACATGGGTTACTACCTACAAATTCTTCAAGAATACTCCTATGAAATACCTTGTAAATGCTTCAAAATGCAACAAATGACAAAAGAAAACTAAAAGCATCATGAAAACAATTAACAAGTACCTATTCCATAGTGGATTGGTGTCAAATGTGCAAATGACCCTTTCCCAATCCTTGCTCAAAAGCTGAAATGATGCAAATGCCAATATGATGAAGAGCAAAATTAGTTCTCGAACCAAGAGAGTAACTTTGCATAAATGTGTAGATGATTTGATGAAGATTAATTCCTTTATTTATAGATTTTCTTGATGAGAGATTGGCCAAATGGGTGAATGTGGGACTAAATGTAAGCCAATGAAAGAAGGCCACTTGTCAAGATGCCATAGGTTGAATGATGTGCAAGATTTGGGAAATGTGCCCAAGAGAGGGAGTTTCAAATTCAAATTAGTGCAATAAATTTTGAGAGGGGGACATGAAAATGGGAAATTTATGCAATGTTGGAGGGAACAAGTCAACTTGTCCTCATTTTCAAACTTGAGGAAATATTCCCCATAAATGCCATGTTGAAAGAAAATAAGGGTTTTAATAAATTAATAAATTGATTTATTTGTGCAAGTGGCATTATATAGAGGATGTGATGGGTGATTAGGTTAGGCTAATTAGGATTAGGTTAGCTTAATGATGATTAGGATGATTTTGACTTTTATGACTTAAATGTTTGATTTATTTAATTCAGAAAAGGATGGAATATGCATTATGATTTAATTAAATGAATGTTTGATTTATTTGATTAAAAGGTTAATGATAATTTTTATTAAATTTTAGATTAATGACCTTAGGAGATGGAGATTAATAAGATTACCTGATGAATGGATGAAGGTGAATTTGATTAATTGATGAATGGACCTAATGCATAATGCTAATTTTGCATGTCTCCATTTTGCCCCTCTTTGAAGCAATGTACTTGTTGCATTGGTTCAAAGAATAAACTTGCCGTGATCAAAATTCAAAAAATTTCTTATTTTTTCGGTTGCCCCAGTGGAAAGTACACTGGTACAATGCCCCCTCGAGAGATCGAGCAAAAAGATTTGATTTGAGGGTTGATCTTGTGATAAAGAGGTTCAAAATGGATGGTTATGGATGATGATGCAAATGAGTTGATTTTAAGATGCTTAGAACAAAAAATCTATATTATCCTAAACAACTTAAATGATGATATGAAGTAAGATGGATGAGATTGATGATGTGATATGTTGTGATTATGCAATGGGTGATTTATGAGATGCTTAGACTAATTGATCTATATTATGATGATGATTATGCATGTAAGATGATATGTAGAATACTGATGGTTTGTGGATGCAAGATGAATGCAGGATGGATGCATGATGGATGTATTGGTGATGATGATTAACTATTCATGCTGTGATGTTAGTGCAGAAAAGAAGAAATTAGATGATGACAAGAGGATCCAACAAGCCAAAATTATGAGAGGTGATGATGAGAAATGATGATGATAGATGGATGATTTGCTTATCAAGGATTGGGATTTTAAAAGGGTCACTTACCTTATGTTTGAGAACACGCATAAGTACGATGTATCAAGGTATAAAGGATCAGGATGGTGTTGTACTTAGTGTGATGGACTTTGACTCGACAAATAGATAGGAGTATTCTTCTTCACACCTAACATACGAAAACCTTGCTAGGATGCACTTTAGAAGTTTCAAACATCTCAGACCAAAACACGGAAAGGTATAACCAATCAATGCAATAGTCAACAACCTATCAAAAAAATCTTCCATACATACCTAACAAAGCAAGTATTCGCTAAGTTATTTTACAAGAACATCCAACAAGGACAACAAACAAAAGAATAATGATCATTGCCCCATTCCTATCTCTCTAAATCCTTCGTTTGGATATCATTAAGAGGTTCTTGAATTGAGCAATAAGATAAGTCAAAAGACAAAGATAAAGCACACAAACAAGTTGATGTTCTTCAATACCGCTAACCAAAAGGGAATGTGTTTTTAAGGATAAGAACCAAAACTTATTGCCAAAAGATAATGCCCATTGTAGGAAGGATATCAGATGATTGATATGGGAGTGTTTGGATGATGGACTATCGACACAAAGAATTGACCAACTTGTTTACATATTGACTTAGACTTGACACTTGACACTTTTGAGTTTTCACATTTAACCTGCTAGACTTGTTTCTAATTGTTTCACCAAAGGTTGAGGATGACGATCAGTTTATTATGAGTGGTGTTTATTGCGGGTGCAAGCGAGATGAGACAGATGGATTTTTTCAAATATTTGGATGTTTTTGGAGTTTTGTAATTTTTTGAGGCTATTTTTTTGTATTTTTCGGGGTTTTACAAATGTTTTGATTTTTGATTTTTCAATGTTTTTAGGATTTTCTAAAATTTTGACCAAGAAACTAACCTAAAGACCTATCCTATGGGCCTCGGGGGCTAATCAATAGATTAGCCTTGCCTATGTTATACAGGCAGAGACCATGTAGTTCGACTGATGACTTGACCAATTTACAGATGATGATATACATGATGAGATGTTAGTTTATTATGACAGAATCCTATAGGAATGACCTAAATGTCTTGGGGGATGATCAAAGATCAACCTTGCCTACGTTCAAGCTCAGAGACGATGTAGTTCGACTGACAACTTTGTTTTTGACTATTTTTGACTGACTTTTTGACCTATTTTTTGGGATTTTGATGATTTTTTGAATGTTTTTGGATTTTCTGATGTTTTGATGTTTTTGGATTTTCTGATTTTGAGGACTTTAAAACCATACACGAATCCGATCCAATAAGAACATGCCCCCAGCGTGATTCAATAGACTACTCCGATAAAGGCAGGACAAACTGACCTTGAGGATGGGCCGAGTAGTACTTGGAGGGATCATGATACGAAAACAGGACCAAGCTATGGTGCGGATGCGAGTGGATGTGTGATGGATGGAGACCTGAATGCGATGGATGATGGAAGAGAAATGGATGGATAATGCACATCAAGCCATAAAGATCCTGGTGCATGGAAAGTGCTTATTTACACAACGTGCCTATTTGCCAGGTTTTCACCGAGGTACTTTCCCAAAGTGCCACCAAAGTGGTTTTCACTATAGGACAATTTTTTTCTTTACTGTTTTCAATCCTTTTTCTTTTTTTTTTTGTGCTTTTTTGACTTTTTTTGTTCTCACCAAGATGCCTGTCTGCCAAGTTTTCACCTAAGTAACCATTTTTTAAGGACTTTTTCTTATTTTTTTAGATTTTTGGGTTCTATACCTTGAAAGATTTAGGCATATTTTTTTTTTAAATGGGAGCTATTCAATGGCTCCTACAGAGGTTCCCCTTTGGGTGTTGATAACTGATATGCCCCTGATTTATAACTTCTTGTGATGATGAAAGGTCCTAACCAATTAGGTTTGAACTTTCCTTTGCTGCTTGGGTTTGGGACATTCTTCTTATTTTCTTTTAAGACTAGTTCTCCGACTTGGAAAGTCCTACTTCTGATTTTCTTGTTGTAGCTTCATTTGAGTCAATTTTGATAGACTTGCAAATGATTTAAAGCATCTATATGGACCTCTCATCAAGTAACTCCAACTCTTTTAGTCTTGATACTCTATATTCTTCATCCATGATGAGGTTTTGTAGTGATATCCTGAGGGATGGGAGCTCGAGTTCAATGGGGAGAACCGTCTCTAATCCATAGACCAAGGAGAATGGGGTGGCACCGGTGGGTGTGCAGATGTTGGTTCGATAGGCCCAGAGGGCAGGATTAAGCTACAAATGCCAGTCACGACCTGTGTCATTGACTATTTTCTTGAGGATTTTGAGGATGGTTTTGTTTGTAGCTTCTGCTTGGCCATTTCCCTAGGGATAGTATGGGGTGGAGAAGTGATGTTGGATTTTGAATTTCTCGCACAAGTCACAGACATCCTGATTCTTGAATGGTGTCCCATTATCTGAGATAATGGCTTGTGGGACACCGTAACGATAGATGAGGTAGTTCAGGATAAACTTTGAGATACGCTTCCTAGTTATGTACGTCATGGGTATGGCCTCCACCCACTTAGTAAAGTACTCAGTTGTAGTTATGATGAACTTGTGGCCATTGGATGAGGTGGGTGTGATTTTCCCAATGGGATCGAGTCCCCACTGCGAAAAGACCCATGGTGTGACAATATGATGAAGCTCTTGAGCTAGAGCATGGATGAGGTCCCCATGCTGCTGACATTGTAGACATTTTATGGCATGATCATGTGCTTCTCTTTCCATTATGGGCCAATAATACCCCTTCCTCAGCAGTTTCTTGGCTATGGTCATTCCACTTGAGTGTGAACCACATATACTGTTATGAACTTTAGTTAAAGTGGTTAATGCCTCTTCAGCGTTTAAATAGCGTAGTAGGGTTCCTTCTATGCTCCTACGATATAGGGTATCACCTAGGATGAAAAATCTAGATGCCATTTTTATGAAGGTTCACTTTAGGTTTGAGGGTAAATCATCAGGTGTGGCTCCTATGCGAAGATATGTATAGATTTCATGGTACCAAGGATCATTGAGACCAACGATTTCACACACGAATTCTGATTCCGGTACCTCGAATGTGGGCACGAGAAGCTGCTCAATCAAGAATTCATATTTTGGAACATTGTTGGGGATATTCAGCAAGGATCCCATTGTTTCCATGGCATCTGCTACTTTGTTGTTGGTTCTAGGAATCTGCTCAAATGTTATTTCAATGAAAGATTCTTTGAGAGTCTCCACCAATTTCTTATATGGAGTGAGCTTATCATCCTTGATCTGATATTCATTATTGACTTGATTTATGATTAACTGAGAGTCTCCTTAGACTTTGAGAGCTATGATGTTCCATTGCACTGCTATCCTAAGACCTATAGTCAAAGCCTTGTATTCCACGATGTTGTTGGTGCTAGGAAATGCTAGTTTGTATGACCTTGGTATGCAGTCACCTTGTGGGGTGATGAAGAAGACACCAGCTCCTGATCTATGCTATGTATATGAGCCATCAAAGTATAGTTTCCAGTGATCAGCTACGTTGATGTTGAAAATAGATTCATCTGGAAACTCTGAGACAAGAGGATTCTCAGAATAAATAGGTGCTTCTACCAGTTGGTCTGAAATAACTTGTCCCTTAATGGATTTTCTCTCCACATATTCGATGTCTTATTCTGATAATATCATTACCCATTTAGCCATTCTTCTCATGAGAATTTCCTTTAATAGTAAATATTTGAGGGGATCAATTTTGGTGATGAGCTTTATCTTATGTGCCAACATGTAAAGTATGATTTTTTGTGATGCAAATGCTACTACGAGGCATGCTTTCTAGATGAATGAGTAATTTAGCTCATGACTGACCATTGTCCTATTGATATAGTAGATAGCCCTCTCCTTTCCATTTTCATCATGCTGAGAGAGGAGAGCTCCAAGGGCTACTGCTATTGTTGATACATATAAGAACAATGGCTTTCGTGGGATGGGTGGCATTAAGACTGGTGGTGTCAATAGGTATTCCTTGATTTTGTTAAATGCCTCTTCACATTTTGTGTCCCATTTCTACGCTACCCCCTTGTGAAGTAGGTGAGAATATGGGTTCTGCTTGTCTACCAGTTGTGCTATGAATCGTCAGATGGATTGAAGTCTACCTTGGAGACCTCTCAGTTGTTTTAATGTCTTTGGTGCTTCCATCTCAAGGATTGCTTTCACCTTTACTGGATCCACCTCGATACCCCTCATGGACACTATGTATCCTAGCAATTTACCTGATTATACGCCAAAGATGCTCTTCTTGGGATTTAGTTTGACTTTGCACCCCTCCAATCTGTCAAAGATAACACTTAGGGTTGCTATATGATCTTGTCTTTTTCTTGACTTAGCTAGAATTTCGTCGACATAGTCTTCGACTATTTTATGAATCATGTCGTGGAATATCAATGTCATGGCCCTTTGATAGGTTGCTCCTACGTTCTTTAGGCCGAATGGAATCATGTTCCAGCAGTAGGTCCCCCATGGACAAGTGAAAGTTGTCTTATGTTGATCTTCTTTTTCTATCATGATCTAGTTGTATCTTGAAAATCCATCCATTAGTGATAGCATCTCATGTCCTGCTGTCATGTCTACTATCATGTTGATGTTAAGAAGTAGGAAATCATCCTTTGGACATGCTTTGTTTAAATCTCTGAAGTCTGTGTAGGTTCTAATGGCTCCATTAGGCTTTGAAACAAGTACTAAATTTGACACCCATTCTAGATAATTGATTGGTCGAATGAATCCTGCATCTAATAACTTTTTGAGCTCCATTTTGACCAATAAGGCGATTTGAGGATGCATTTTTTGGAGCTTTTGTTTGACAGGTTTTGCTTTTGGATACACTGCTAAGTGGTGAACCATAGTCTTTGGATCAAGTCCTGACATGTCGGCATAACTCCATGCAAAGTTTATTTGTCTTTCCCTTAGGAATGGTGCTAGGATTTCTTGCTCTTTTGATAATAATGATTCCACATAGAATGTGATATGCAGGGTCTCCTCTGTTCCTAGGTTGAATGGATTGCATTTGTTGGCCAAGACTGCTAACTTTTCCTAATGAATAGCTCTTAAAGGAAGATTGAATCCTTCATCCTTTGGCACCTCAGAGAGGTTTTCACCATTGGATACATCCTTTCTTTTTACTTTTTTCTTGTTTAAGAGTGCCACGGTGTGGTTTTCACTCAAGGACTTGGATATTATTCTTAGTTTCTCACTTTTGTGACTGAAGGATTCAATTGTTTCCCCATAATAGGAATGTGTGTCCAACTCCATTATAAACCCTGCTTTGTGATCTCCATTTGGAATATTGTCTCGCAATCCCATGAATTCTGAGAGCACCTCATCGTTTTCAAATGTATCGAGAATTGGTGGTCCTCATTGGTCATAATCGATGAGTTGGGTATATACTAAACGGATCTCATGATTTTGATGATCGGATTCAAAAGATAAGGTACTAATCATGCAAAGGGTAGTATCCTCAAATAACCTAGGTAGATTTGTCATGGTATCCTCATCATCACTGCTAATATAAGCCTCAGTTATAAAGTTATGCATGTCTCTACCTATGGATGTTGATGAGCGTACTTCTGCTGCTATTGGCTGAGGAGAAATATTAACCATTCTAACCGAAGGACTTCAGCCACATATGGTTATACTCAGAGGGGTACATCCAAGGCCAAGATTTGTTATCAGTCGTGCCTCTGGCATGATAGGTATTATGAGCCCATTATCATTTTGTCCTAGTCTTTGGTTTCTATTGTAGCCCATTGCAAGCATCATTTGCAAACCCTTGGTTCCATTATCCATTGGTAAATCTAGTACTAGTCTTTCATCTTGATAGAGCATGTGTGATGGATCTTCCTCAATAGCCTTCTGGCCAAGGTCTCCCTAGCTTGTTAATTCAAGATAGTCTTTAGGAGACGTTTGTGATGTGGAAGCTTGATTTTCTTGTTGACGACCCCGTGATCTAGGAGATTGTGGTAACTTTCATACCACAAAAGCATTGTTAGGGAGCTTGTAGCTTCCATAACCATCATCTTGGAAGACAAGCTTAATGTTGGAAATGGTGGGAATAGCGGGAGTGGTAGGTGTCTTTGTCACAGAAGTGGATGCGAGGGTGGTGGGATCGATGTATTGTGTGGATGGGCCCTCATCATTTTTTGGTACCTAGGGGATTTTGTAATGTTTTTCTTCAAGATTCTTGCAGTATGAGAAAGGTTCGGGATCTCCATGGATGGTAACCTCTTGTCCATTATGTGTGAATTTCACACATTGGTGAAAATTTGATGCTACGGCTTTCATCGCATGGATCCATGGGTGTCCCAGGAGGATATTATATGGCAAGTCGAGGTACAAGACCTGATAGGTGGTTTCCATGAGTGTTGGCCCTACTTGAATAGGGAGTTTAATCATGCCCTGAGACACTCTTTCTTGGTCATCATATGCTCTTATCATGATGCCCTTTCCTTTGTCGATGGAATCTTCTGATATTTTCAACTGCTTGATGAGGCTTAGGGAACATATGTTCAAGCCTGCACCTCAATCCACCAGGACCCTTTTGATTTTGCTCTTATGTACTATGGCTTCCAAGTGAAGCGCATGGTTGTGAGATGGTTGGGCGGGGAAATCTTGGTCAGAGAATGTAAGAAGATTAGGCGTAATGATATTTCCGACCATAGCTTGGAATTGTTTAGCATCAAGATCTGTGGGGACAGTGGATGAGGCCAACGCTTCCTCAAGAATTTTTCTATGGGAAGATGATATTTTTAGCAACTCCATGATGGAGATTTGCATTGGAATTCTCTTGAGTTAATCTAGGACATTGTAGCCATTAGGAATGGATCTGGATGCAGGGACTCTATTTGGTTGAGATGATCCTGCAATGGTTACTTTTTTGCCTCTTGTGGTGACTCCACAATCATTCACATGGGCTCCCTTGATGGTGATGACCATGCAGTCTTCATTTATGGAGGCAACGACTATTTCATACACATGATTTACACTGCCTTTCCCTTTATCATTTTTATTTCCTTTGTTACCATGATTCGGCATCAGATTCTTATATATCATAAGATCCTGATTTCCCATAGGTTGTTCCACGTTTATGATTTTCTTATCGATGAGATCTTGGATGATGTTTTTGAGTCTCATGCAATTGTTTGTGGTGTGGCCTTTAATTTTATGAAATTCACAAAGTTGATTCTCATTATACCAAGGAGGTTTGACATCGAGTTCTTGGTAATTCTCAAATGTAGAAGGTTTGATGAGCTTTTCATCTATCAACTTTTTCATTATGTCCTCAAGTGGTTCCCCCAAAATGGTGTATTTTTGTTTGGGGTAACTTTTGTGTTGGGGTGGTCCTCTTTGGTCATTGAGATTATTGATGGTTGGATTGTTGTTTGGATGGTATGTCATGTGATGATTGTTTTGGTGTTGTGTTTGGGTTTGCAATGTGGGTGTATTTTGGCGAGGAATACTAATGACCACTTGGGCATCGAGGACGCCATCATTAGTAATGTTCTTGTTCCTTGCCCATGTGTGAGGTTTATCATTGTAATTGGATGGTGGGAGGTTATTTTGTTGTTCATGATATGATGTTGATTCCGTGGGTTGAGTCACAAGGGATCTTTCGATGCTGAGTGCTTTGGAGATCAATTGCTCATATGTGGTGATGCCCTGAACCTTGAGATGAAATGCCAAGCGGACTTCAAGGTTGGCTATGATGGTGCAAACTTGTTGTTCTTCTGGCATGGTCCACTTGCTCTGATTGGCCTTGGATTACCATCATTGTAGGAATGAGGTGAATGATTCACCCTTTCCTTGTTTTAGAGCTAAGAGTTCTTTGAGACTAACATCCATTGCAATGTTGAATGCATAATTTTTAATGAATGCATCCATAATTTCTTGGAATTTTCTAATGCCTGAAGGTAAGAGAGAGAACCATTCTATAGCGGGGCCTAAAAAACTCCTAGGAAATAGCCACATCAGATAAGTATCGTCATATGTGACCTCCATGCAATGAACTTGGAATTCCCTGATGTGATCTTCAGGGTTTCCCATCCCTCGATATTTGTCAAATTTGGGGATTTCAAATCCCTTGGGGAATGGTTTCATGTCTAGGCTCTTATCAAATGGATAGGGACACAAGTTGCTTGGTGTTTTGGTTGCTCGTCCTGATTGAAGGTCGAGCACTTGTTGCGAGAGTAACCTGAGTTGTCTCGTCACATCATTTTGCAGATTAGGGGCTAGGATGAAGGTGTTTTGGGGTGTTTGAATCGTGGGTTGGATGGGTGGGTTGGTCGGTGCGTTGTTCAATGGTATCTGTATGTTCTGGCAAGTGAAGTAGTCTTCCACTTGCTTTTGTATGAACAATGCTTGTTGTTGATCTTGTTGTTGCTATGCTAAGATTTGTGGTTATTGTTGCACTTGTTGTTGTTCCAACAATGCTTGTTGTTGTGCTTGCTATTTTTTTAACAACGCTTGTTGTTGGGCTTCCAATTCTACTGCTTCTTGCTGCTCTTGATATTGCTTTATTGCTTGTTGATATGCTTGCAATTGCGCTGCTTGTACAAGAAGTTGTGCTTGTGCTTGCGCTTGCTGTGCTTGATATTCAAGTTTCACTTGAGCTTGTGCTTGTATGACTTGTGGTTGTTGTTGCAATAGAGCTTGTGCTTGAGTAGTCTTGTGTGCTTGTAATGCTTGAGTGGCTTGAGCAACTTGTTGTTGTTGTTGCAATAAAGCTTGGGCTTGTTGTGCTTGTAATTCAGCTTGTGTTGCTTGGGATACTTGGGTGGCTTGTGTAGCTTTAGCAGCTTGTTGAGCAGCTAGGTATACGACTTTTTGTTTCTGAACTTGTTGGTATCCTCTTTGAAAAGAAGCTTGCAATGCTACGTTATATTGACTTGGTGTGGTGGAAGTTGGTGGTGGTGGGGGTGGTGGTGGTGAATGGTGATGTTGTGTTGATTATTTGGTTGGTGGATGGTGTTTTTGGTGTGGTGGTTTGAGTGATGAGTGGTTCCATTGATGTGATTGTCCCTTGAGAGACCATGCTTTGCGATGTTATGGGGGTGTTTGATGTTGTTGCAATTGCTTGTGCATTTATCGCTTGTTGTTGTCATGTCAATAAGAAGTTTTGAGCATTTGGCATAATGTTTTGATTGATGGTTGGGATGTTGTTTTGATCAATAATTGGTAGAGGGGGAAGCCCTAAACCAAGGAGTGGTGTAGATGACAATGGCAATGGTGGGAGAGGTGGAAATGTAAGGGGTGTGAGTCCTTGTAAAAATGTTGTGGTGTCGAAGATGCCCCCTAGTATTTACATGTCTCCTTCCTCTTGCGAATTTGTGAGGAGAGGGGTTTGATGTGTTGCGTGAAAAAATGATGATGATGGATCATGATGGAATGTGAGAGGAACATTTTTATGTAGTGGTTTTTGGGGTATGTTTTTTTCCAAGGTGGTGTTTTCATCCAAGCTTTGGTTATTAACAAGGGGGTGTGTTTGAATAGCATTAAGAAATGCATTTCCCTTATTAACATTGGGTTGTGTTCGAGCAAACGATGTCATAATTTGTGGAATATTTTGTGTGATGTTTTGGGATGGGGGTGTAGATGAGATGGGAATGGTGGATGAGATTAGAGGAAATGATGTCTCCACTATGGTACTCATGTCAAAATCCGAAGGTAACTTGGCCCCTTGTTTTTGCTAGTTCAAGCATGTATAATGAAGGGTTAAGTCTCATCATGATGTTGATGATTTTATGGTTCTCCATATTTTGGAGTATTTCAGTTATTTCTTCGTGAGACATTCCAAAGGTAAGATCCTCTCCTTGGTTTTCCTCTTGTAGATTTTGCGATGATGTTGGAAGGTTAATTGTGAGATTTCGAGACCCAATAGGATTCATTTCAGGAATGGTTTGACTAAGATCACTTGAAGTAGGTGTTTCTTTGTTGGCTTCCATGCTCTTCTTGTATTGAGATCTAGTTTAAACCATAAAACAAGGATCAATTTTTAAGAATGGGAGATGAGTCTCTTGATTCTTTGGATCGATCTTTATTTTATGTCCCAAAGTGAAAATTTTTAGGATATCTTGAGGATTGAAAGGTGATATGATGATGATGTAAAAGATGTAGATGTTATGATCTTTTGGTAAATCTTGAAGGAGATACTAGGCTTTTGGGACTTTCAAATATGTTGCAGATTTTGATTTTGGGATTTGTTCTTGATTGATTTGGATTTTGATTTTGATTTTGAAAAAATACACCCTAAGATGTTTGGATGATTATCTAAGGGATATATTTGACCAAAGGATGATAATTTGCATATGTGTGGGGAGAAGGATGCATCTACCCACACCTATCCAAACAAGATGATAGTTTCACTAAGCATATGATGAAGGATTCATCTACATATGCTAAGCTAAACAAAGATGATTTTGACTAAGCATATGCAAAAGGATGCATCTACACATACTTAGCCAAAGGTGATTTTGATAATGTTTTCAAGGATTTATTCTCAATGATTTTGATGATTTTTTATTTTGCCAAAAAGCTTAGTATTACGGATGATTTCAAGATTTTCCAAAAGGCGGTTCTGAGATGATTTTTTTTTATGTTTTGAAGGATGGATGAAAAGGATTTTGATTTTATTTGATCCTAAGATGAACCTAAAATATACACTTTGTTTTCCTATACCTAGGTATTGAAGAACAAGCTTTTCTCTAAACAAGATGTTCAAACTCTCTGAAAAGATTTGGGTTTTGGCAGTAATAGAATGAATACAAACCAGGATTTTTCCTTGAACCCTTCTTGTAAAAGTTGAAAAGCAGTCTTTGTCTAACTTTGTATAACATAGAGAGACGTTCTTGATGGACTATCAGACTAAGGGCTTTCACCTTTGGTTTTTTGATCTTGATTTTGCATGAAATCATTGGAGACACATGTGTGGCATCCAATTGTTTTTAATCTTTGCTTAATGGATTCTTTTCACCACAAACACACTCTTGATTAGCTTTCAAACTGAATGTCCAATGTCTCAACTTCGTCTCATTTCACAAGGTATATTATGTGAAACTTTGATGAATTTAAGGCAAGGGTTACCTATTGTTTAACTTTAGTGGGAAAATTGAGATGTAAATTCAAGTTCTTAGAAACCTCTAAGGATGTAATCCCAAGGGCAAGCAATAACACAAGAATTTGGTCAATGGTATTTTCCTCCTAAAGGGTTTGAAATTTTGAGGATCATGTTGAATGTTTGTTTGCAAATGTTTTGAATAAAGCATTGTGTTTTCAAACCAAGAACAAGTATAAACCCTATGGATGTGTAAGACAATATTTGTTGAATCCCCACTTGGACAAGTCCAGCTACGCTTATCTTTAGTGAATGGTTAGATGATTGACCCCACTGGCTCCCCTCCACGACACTCACTTATACGGGGAGCCAAGCATAAACACCCATGAAACTCCCATGGCATGTTTTCCATTTCTACTAAAGACCGTAAAAGTGTGGGGTAGCTTTAGAACGACTGTTCTTGCACCAACAAATAGATTAAGGATTTTAGAAAATTCTAGCACATGGGTTCTAGTAAGGACTTTTCGTTCGTGGAGATTGACCCATATGGCAAGAGTCCCCTTTCAGATCCATCTTGTCAGAATCAACCGCGTGATATTGGCATTTATTCCAATACCCACATTTATATCTCGGCTGGAAATACTCTTGGCTTTAGAGTGTTACCGGTTGAGTCATTCCCTTGGGTGAGTACTTTTTCCCCAAGGCAGGCCCTTTAGGATAAACAAAAGCAAGCAAAGATAAAATCTGTAACTTGATCAATCTTTAACGACTCAAAGAAAGACAATATACGTGATGATGCTCTACTCACACTCGCACAAGATGTTCAATTTTAAACCCAAATCAAAGTGTGTACGGGAAATTAGTTACGCAACTTAATGTCACCAAAAGCCTTTTGATCCTCAAGATCATCGTGAGGTGTGAGAGAAGTGCATACGTCTTTTGCTGATATTACTTTGTGTAAATAATTACAAAACAATAAAGGCACACATTCATTTTATCCTTCAACGCAATGATTTGATTCATTTTAAAAACACCAATATCAAGTGTGAAGTTGCTTGTTCAATTTTAGCCCATATTGAAATCTAGTAGGTGTGTAAGTTTCAATTTTAACCTTTTACAACGAAAAATTGAAGCATTCTTTTTAAAGCCAAATGAAAATTAGTGTCCTAAAAATGAAAAGATAACAATCGTGAAAAGTGTTTAAAACCAACACTAAAGTGTTAAAAAACAATTTAATCTTCCCCAAAACGTCATCTTCATTCTCCTCCTTTCATTTTTCTTTGTTTTCCTTCGTTATCCTTCTTCGCTTTACCTTTGTTTTTCGTTGTACCTATAAAAACAATCATGTGAGGATTAAATTATTTAATTAAAATCATTATCCTCAAAATAAATTGATTTTAAAAAGGCTAATGATTTAAAAATAAATAAATCACTCCTCAATAAGTATCTTGCTTTCCACACTCTTTTCACAATTTCAAAGCCTCTAGCTAATATATTTGGTCATATGACAAAGATAAGGGTAATCCAAAATTAGACAATGTATACCTCAATCCAGTCATTAAATCAAACAATGTATGCATTAACTAATGTAGATTAATCAGCTAATGCAATCTCAATCATATGGAAGAACTCATAATAAATGTAGATTAATCATTATCCATTTACTCCATAAGGCCATCTTAATGCAATCAGATTATTTTATCCAAGTCAAGTAGCAAAGTCATGGACACTTGCTGAACTTTACAGTTTTCTCTAAAGACTTCACCAAGAGGAACGCATGGGTAAACAAAGCAGGAAGATGGCTAAACAAGCAACACCAGAAATTACTAAGGCCATCTACCCACAACTGATAGATGATGATTTGGGATGCTTTCTTCCCAAATACTCTAAGAAATAGAAGCACAAGAAACCTTGTACTGATTGCGCAAAATATTTCCCAAAGAAATCATACCGCACCAAGTTTGGAAAATAGAGAAGATTCAAATTTTTCAGGAAAAAAGCCTCACCAACATAGCAAGGTAAAGTTCCAGCCCAAGTGTTATGCATGTGGAGGACCACACTATGCCAACAACTGCCCAAACAAAGGAAAAAAAAGGTCGAGATAAGAAGATTCGACTTATTAAGCAAGTGATTTTTTTTTTGGCGCAGAATTCACATAAGATAAATATGCCTTCCTAACAGTCAACGAGCAACGACCAGGTGATATTGTCACCTATGAAAAATTTTCTGATGAGGACTCAGATTCTAACAATGAAACTCCAGTTCAGTATTTGACGAAGGAGAAGCAATGGCCAGAGAATGTACGTTGCAATCTTATTAACTCTTATCAGTGGTAATCATCCCCTCCCTAGTAGGCATGACAGTTGGGCCTGCGTGGGCTTATCTGGTGTTGTATTCAATACACACAAGAACAAAATAAAGATAAAAACCACCTCGCATTAACTATGGTGGGATACAGTGGTGATCCAATGACTCAAATCATGCTGATTTAAGTATGAACCTATCAATAGCGAGTAGGTGATTTTTCAGCTCGAGGAAGTAGGAAATGGACTTCACACATGCTATTTGAACCTACAGAAAAAGTGTCTTGCTGGAAAGAACACTTACACCAAATCTATCACACCAATAATAAATAAATGAGGATTTTGGATAGTGCCCATGGACAAAGCTCAAGAATGATTTGACCCCTAATTTACACCTCTACTCCTTATATCCATGCCACAAATATAGCGGATTGGAATGAAGAACTGTATAACAGCATCACCTCAGAATGAGATCAGACAAGTAGACTTCCAGTGTCAAAATTTATTTCTTGGATAACCAAAAAGGATATTTCAAGTTGGCGCACTGGATGTACTAAAGCAGATTTAAGAGTCTTTTAATGATTTTGACTGTCAGGCCAAATGAATGCAGCTGGTAGATGAAATGTCTATTTCAACTACAAAATGAGTGATCACCCTTGAACTACATTTTTTTATTAACACTGTTTCCTCCCTAAGAGTTATGATGAAGGCGACAGGAGCAACAAATTCCAACAACAACATTTATTTTAAGAGTTCATAAAGTCTTTAGTTCATGAGAGTGATTTTTTAATAGAGGCAATACCACATACATGGTGTTATGTTTTGAAGAACAAGACACGACTTCACCTGGACAATGACACAACTACTCCATATCGCCGTTTACCTCAAATAGCTTTGCTACACATTAATGTTTCACAACAAGAAATATGAGTTCCTTTATTTTCCATGTTTCCATCGCGGGCTAAAGAATTTAATCTTTCACCCTCTACTAGAATTAGCCTGAAAGATTTGTATCTATTCCCTAATCAGGCTTAATGTAGTCTAAAGTCTTTGTGAGACAGACACGCAACCTAAGGTTGGTAAAACTAATGTTGTCTTCCTTTATCAATGCATCAGCCAATCTTTTTCCTTTGGAGAGAAACACACAGTTTACTAATGCGCCTAGTTTGAGCAGAATAAAAGATTCTCTAGTGAGGGATTACTGACCTTGCATATTGTGCTAAGACAGAACATGAAATATTTATCAACTCTACAAAACTTCTTATTCAAGATCGATCTAATTTTGGCATTAGATTTTGAAACAGTCAGTCAATATGAACACATGAATCTACTGTAGGAGATCTAATAGATCTAATAAATAAATCAGTCAATATGATTAATGTGATCCAACATCTAACTCCATTCTGACCTACTCTAATGCAAAAGCATTTATCCAACATTCAAAAATAATTTAAACTATGAACCAAGCATGTTAGAAAAAGTTGCAGCCTTTGTATAACATTGATCAATATTCAGCTCAAGTTTCTTTGCTTACACAAATCCACCAAATCTAGCAATAAATTTAAAATTTTGAAAGACATGCGTAAGTTTGAAAAAGGTATTTCAAATTAATGTGAGATTTAGTGAATGCAAAGAACATCAATTTGCAATAGGCTTAATTATTGAAGTCAACGCATAGATTTTTCTCTTTAAAACAGTGATTTAAAAAGATCTGAGATATAACATTTTAAGCAATGAAATATTCTGAAATTTATTAAGATAACAAACAAGTTGGTGTGAGGTTGGGCCCTCCTTCTAGTGCCAAATGTGGGCATCCTTTTAAAATCTTCAAACACTAAACTTCAAACATGGGTTAGTACCTACAAATTCTTCAAGAATACTCCTATGAAATACCTTGTAAATGCTTCAAAATGCAACAAATGACAAAAGAAAACTAAAATCATCATGAAAACAATTAACAATTACCTATTCCATAGTGGATTGGTGTCAAATGTGCAAATGATCCTTTCCCAATCCTTGCTCAAAAGCTGAAATGATGCAAATGCCAATATGATGAAGAGAAAAATTAGTTCTCAAACCAAGAGAGTAACTTTGCATAAAAGTGTAGATGATTTGATGAAGATTAATTCCTTTATTTATAGATTTTCTTGATGAGAGATTGGCCAAATGGGTGAATGTGGGACTAAATGTAAGCCAATGAAAGAAGGCCACTTGTCAAGTTGCCATAGGTTGAATGATGTGCAAGATTTGGGAAATGTGCCCAAGAGAGGGAGTTTCAAATTCAAATTTGTGCAATAAATTTTGAGAGGGGGACATGAAAATGGGAAATTAATGCAATGTTGGAGGGGACAAGTCAACTTGTCCTCATTTTCAAACTTGAGGGAATATTCCCCATAAATGCCATGTTGAAATAAAATAAGGGTTTTAATAAATCAATAAGTTGAATTATTTGTGCAACTGGCATTATCTAGAGGATGTGATGGGTGATTAGGTTAGGCTAATTAGGATTAGGTTTGATTAATGATGATTAGGATGATTTTGACTTTTATGACTTAAATATTTGATTTATTTAATTCAGAAAAGGATGGAATATGCATTATGATTTAATTAAATGAATGTTTGATTTATTTGATTAAAAGGTTGATGATAATGTTTATTAAATTTTAAATTAATGACCTTAGGAGATGGAGATTAATGAGATTACCTGATGAATGGATGAAGGTGAATTTTATTAATTGATGAATGGACCTAATGCATAATGCTAATTTTGCATGTCTACAGGTTCTCATCCAAGGATCTCAACCAACCGCAAACACCATGTCACAAGGTCCTCAATCCAACACAAACACCATGTCACAAGGTCCTCATATCAATACAAACCCCTTGCAAGGACAAACCATGAACACCCCACATGGTCAAAATACAAACATGTCATACAGTTATAATCCTTTTCAACAAGGACAAGGATCACAAATGATACAAAATATTAACATGTCATATGGATACACACATGGATCCTTTTTTGGCAACCACAATGTCCATGAACAACACACCAAATAAATACAACATAGCTTAACCACTTCTCACATCCCAACTTACACATCCCACATTCATACTCATGGCCACAATCAAAATGCACCACATATGCACAATGTTAGGAACCAAAACATGTCATCTCAACAAAACATGGGACTACACAACACAAATATGGGACCTCATAACAATGTTTCCAACAATCCCATAATAGATTCCTTGAATGCCTAGTTGGATACTCTACAAAGGAAATTCAAAGGGATGCAAGTGTCAAATAAGTTGTACTCATTACATGACTTACATCCTTACACATATGACACTAGAATATACATGCCTCATTTCCCTCTAGGGTATTTCATCCCTACCTTCAGTAAGTATAAGGGAAAGAGAAATTCTCTTGAGAAATTATGAGAATTCAACACTACTTGTGTGGATGTCACATATGATCACTCCTACCTTTTGAGAATCTTCACTAGAAGTCTTATTGGGCCTACACTTGAATGGTTTGCATTGATACCTAAAGGGTCTATAAAGTCATGGGATGACCTTTCCAATAATTTCATGGAAAATTATGCTTACAACATTGAAAATGATATCACGATTGCAACCTTATGCCACTTGAAAAAATATGAGGTACAACCATTCATTAATTTCTTCCAAAGATGGTGTAGTATGGTGAGTCAATGTCTTGTCGAGATTCTTGAAAAACAAAAAGTGGACATGTTCATAGAAAACCTCAAGTCAAAGTTGAAACACCCCTTACAAGTACATTGTTGTGCCACATTTGTAGACTTAGTTGAGAAAGGAATGACACTTGAAAATGTCTTAATCACCCAAGTTGAACTTACATATGGAAAAAAAAACACACACCACCATCAGACCTCTGAAGACAAAAGCAATTTTTGGTCCTGCAATAAGAATGTAACAAATTATGGGTTCTAGATGCAAAAGTTATGAACAACATAGGACACACATTGACTCTTAAAGCACCCAACATTAATAACAACATGACTAATGCGGTGTAGAATAATCAAGAACAGGGAGCTCTAAGAAAACCAAGCAAATACCCATGAAGACAATACAGTCCAGAACCAACTGAATCTATCCTACAGAAGCTAGTACAATCAAAGGTCATACAACTCCAAGAGCATAAACCATATGACCGAGGACAATTCAAACCACCTTGGTGGGATGAAAACACATTTTGTGACTACCAATGCATCAAAGGGCACAACACCTCATCATGCTATTAGTTGAAGAACATGATTCAAGACATAATTGAAAATGGTACCATAGAGGTCAAAGGACAACAAAAGACTTCTAATAAAGACCATACAATCTTCAAGAATCCACTACAATACCATGGTTCAGGAAATCCCTCCACCTCAAGTCGATAGACAGACAATCAAACCAATTATACTAGGAATTTCTTTGATTACTCAAATATAATTGATCACCTTCGTGCCATAGATGACTATGTCAACACATTCACCATTAAAAAGGTTCCTAAATGTGCCAACACTACCCACAAGGCTAAGGTTACTTTATCTGGTCCTTCTTCAAAGTAGCCACAATCCAAAGACCAATATAATCTTGTTGACCAATTGGGAAAGACACCTGCACATATTTCTATCCTTTATTTGTTACACCTATCACCTAATCACAAAGCTATCATCAATAAGACTTTGAAAGAAACCTCTATTCCTATCAACCTAGATGTCAACCAATTTGAAACCCTGGGCGAATACTTGGCCAACTCACTCCATGTATCCTTTTCTGAAGAAGACTACTCTGCACAAGAGTCTAACCATAATGACCCATTACACCTTGAAGTATTTTTCCATCAACACAAGGTTAGATGAGTCTTGGTTGATGGCAGAGTTGGACTAAAAATTTGCACCTTAAAATTGGTCAAGACATTGGGCTATTCTAAAGCATGTGTATATATGACCAAAGGCATTTTAATCAAGGCCTATGATGATGAAGAATTCTCTTCCAAAGGTGTTATCACAATCCCTATTAGATTTGGACCTGCAATTATGGAAACCACATTCTAGGTCTTGGATCTTGAACTTCCATATAACCTTCTCCTCGATAGACCCTGGATTCACACCATGAAATCTCTACCTTCCACTTATCACCAATGCTTGAAATTTTTGTATAGTGGCACCAAATTCATGATCATTGGTGACCCCGATCCCTTCCAATATTTAACTAATTTAAGGGGAGTTCTTGAATGCCAATTTCCTCTCAACCAAGAATCTTCCACATCAACTTCCGCATCCACTTCATCCAGTTATGTCAATCCCTCCACCCTCATTAAATCATCCACATCCAAAACCCCATCCATTGACCCCAAAATCAAGATCCAAGACAAAGGTTGTAGTGAGTATAAACTGAATACTGCCTATTGTAGCACAAAGCTACCTAAGTCTCCCCAGTCTTATGGTAGGTCGTGCTTCAAGATAGAACCCAAAATTTTCTTTAAAGTTCTTCCCACCACCACCTTCACAAAATGGGGAGAAATAAACAAAGAAGACATTGAGGATATTTTAGCTTGGATTTACAAAGACAAGGAAGATCTAGCTTTGCTACTAACTGAACAATATGGAAAAGGTTTTGAGCTCATGAAACAAAAGGGTTATGATGGAATAATTGGACTTGGTATACATAAAAATGGAATGAGAACCCTTGATGCCTCTTAAGCAGTCAAAGAATTCAGGGCTAGGATTTGTACCAATTAATATCGACGGTCCAAGTACTAAGGTCCTTTCAAATAAGGATTTGAGTGCTTTGGAAGACATTGAGACATGTGAGGATCCTACCGACATCTATTGTGGTGACATAAACTCTAATGAATATGATTGGGACTCTTGCACCTCTAGTGACTATGATCTTGATCATGTCTTTTAGGGGTGTGGCATACCTCATCCCTCCTTTACCGACATCATGGATATCAATATTCACATTGACTCCTTTTATGAACCTGACCCACCAAAGACCCCAAATGGAAGAGCATGGATAGAATCATTTTGGGACCCCAATAATACCTATTTCTTTAACTTGTTTGCTACTTCCCCATCCTTCACTAACACCGATGGTGGCATCTCCCTCATTTACCCACAACTGATCGATTGGGACCAACAAGATCCACCTACCTTGGACATATTTGAAAATGATGAGGCCAATGCTAAATTTATGAGACTACAAGAGGGCATACCACATGGGGAACATAAGGTTGGATTCACTATAGATCTTGAAACTACAACATATTTCGGTGAGATCGTCCCATGCTCTAGTTAGAAAAATAATTAAAATAAAACAAAAAATGAATGGTCATTAGGTGAAAACTACAAGGCACCTTGTGACCAAGAAAAAGTGAAAAGAAAGGAAATATTTGAGGGAAAAAACCTCTTCGAGGCATCTGAGGATGGAGGGTTGGACTTTCTTCCTATCAATCAAGAGATATATCTGATGTTGATCAAAGACATAATAGAAGTCAACAATGGTACTAGAGATAATCTAAAGACTGTTGTCTTTGCAACATCCTTGACAAAAGAGGAAAAACCAAATTTTCAAGCATTTTTCATAGAATGCCAAATCAATTTTGCATGGTCTTATGCTGATATGCCAGGGATGGATCCCAAGTTTGTTTTGCATCATCTACTATTGCATCCAAATGCAAATCTCATCAAACAAAAGCTTAGAAAAATGTACTCTCAAATAGCTATGCTAATCAAAGTTGAGCTTTAGAAATTATTGGATGTTGGTTTCATAAGACCTATTGATTATGCAAACTGGATCTCAAACCTTGTACCAGTGACCAAACCTAATTGAAAAATCTATATCTTCACATATTTTTTGGACTTGAAGAAAGCCTGTCTGAAGGATGACTTCCCACTCCCAAATATAGACCTCATCATAGACCTAATGACTAGCTACGAGATGTCCCTCATGGATGTCTTCTTAGGATATAATCAGATCCATATTTCCCCTGAAGACCAACACAAGATGGCATTCAATTGCCCATGGGGTAGATACTATTGGAATGTCATTCCCTTCAGACATAAAAAATGTAGGTGCAACCTATAAGAGAGCTATGGCCACCATATTTCATTATCTCATGCACATATTGATGGAAGTCTATGTTGATGATCTTCTGGAAAAATCTTTGACACATGGTGATCACTTAAGAGTCTTGGACAATATTTTCAAATGGCTAGAAGAATATAAGGTCTGCCTAAATCCAAAGAACTGTGTCTTCAACATGACACCAAGAAAGCTTTTGGGATACATTGTCTCCCATCAAGGCATTGAAGTAGACATGGCGAAAGTCAAAGAAATATTATACATGCCTCCACCTAAAGGAATCAGTCAACTCTAAATGCTACAAGGGACACTCCAGTCTATTAGGCACTTCATTGCACAACTTACAAATAAATGTCAACCTTTTTAGTATTTTTTATGCAAGGGGGTTCCTTTTATTTGGACAGACAAGTGTGAGGAATTTTTTTAGAAAATTAAAGAGTACCTCTTGACACCTCCCATCCTGATACCACCTATCGATGGAAAAACCCTAAGTTTGTACATCTTAGCCACTATAGCCACACTGGAGACACTGTTGGATCAAAATGACCATGAGGAAAAGGAATGCACAATCTATTATATCAGTCGCACTTTGGTGGGATATGAGCTTAACTACAGTCTAATTGAACATGCTTTTCTTGTAGTTTTTTTCACCACTCAAAATTTGAGATGCTACATGTTAAACCATCAGACTAAGCTTGTGGATAAAAGGAGATCCTCTAAAATATCTACTAAGTTGGGTGGCATTAACATGATAATTGGCTAAATGAGTCATCATACTTAGTGAGTATGACATTCTGTATTTGGAATGTAAGGCCATAAAAGGACAAGTCATCACTAACCAATTAGCAGAAGCGCCCATACAAGTCGATCAGCCTTTGGTTTTAGATTTTCCTGACAATTCAATATCCACACTAGACAAAGGAGTAACATGGAAATTTTATTTTGATGGGTCACATAATAATCATGGACGAGGTGTAGGTTTATTATTTGTTACCCCTCAATGTCATACAATCCCTAAATCTTTTAGGATAGCCTTCTTGTGCACAAATAACATTGTAGAGTATGAAGCATTTTTTATAGGATTGCATATGGAAATAAAATGGAGAATCAAGAGTCTATAGGTCTTCGATGATTCACAATTGGCCATTTGATAGGTAAATGATAACTATGATCTACTAAGGATGTAAAATTGACTCCATACAAAAGAATGGTTGATAGTTTCAAAAAATACTTTATAGAAAACTCCTTTTTCCAAGTGCAATGTGTTCAAAATAAAGTCATAGATGCCATGGCCACTATTGGGTCTCTTTTGGATATTCCTAACAATATGTTGCAACAGGAGTTCTTAGTGGAATAGTTGTTTGTCCCTGCCTTTGATGTCCTTGAGTCCAAAAAGGTATGTGAGCTTGTTCGCCCTACTTCCCCCTAATACCAAGATATCTATGACTACTTATATTCCTATACCCTACCACCTGACCTCTCCAACAATCAGCACAAGTCCTTCATCCACAAAGTTGCTCACTACACCATCATCAGTGATAATGTATATAGACATAGCTTTGATAAAACCTTACTCAGATTTCTCAACACTAATGAAGCACAAAATACCTTACATGAAGTACACAAATGTATATGCAAAGCCCATTCTAGATGTCTAACCCTAGCTAAAAAGATCATGTGACTGGGATACTACTAGCCTACAATGGAGCACAATGCCTATCACTTTGTGCAGGAATGTCAAAAATGTCAGATACACAATGTATACCATAGAAAAATGAATCATTGACATTTTAATGGTCTTTTATGTCCTTCTCCTATGATGTTTGACTTGTCTTGCTTTAATTTAATGTTCCAATGTAACTTATGCATTCACATTAGGTCCTTAAAATTCAAATTATGACGTCTTGTGAAAGTGTTGTGAAATGTTGTAACACATATCTACACTTTGCTAGACTCTTTTCATTATAATTCACCTAAAAAATCACCTTTTCATCACTTTTCAAGTCCTTTTTAAAAGTGTTGTAAATTCTTGTAACAATATTTCACACTTTTCTAGGCTTCATTTCACTATTTACACTTTTCTTATGCTTTATTTGACCCCTTTATGTACTCATAAGACATAATTAAGTGTATTTTTTAATGTAAACCTGACAAATAACATTAAATCTGACTTAATTCTTGACACACACTTACAAGCCCAAGGTTGGACCCATTCGCCATGGGTGGCGAATGAGTCCCCCTTGGCTCCAAAATCAAAATAATTCAAATTTTCTTTTGGGTTTTTATTCAAAAATGCCTTATGTCGGCCTTTGATGTATTTGTATACCTTGGAATTCCTACTGCTCTAAATGTGTAAAATAACTAAGAAACATGAATAACAAAATACCAAGGACACCTCAAGATTAGCCAAAAGATGTGGTTCAACGAAAATGAATGCAAATAAAATGAAACACAAATATTGTTACCTCCCTTGTGGTTGATACCTCTTTGATTGGCCCTTGCTTGGATTGGTTGTGTGCTCCTTAGATGATTGTTTGAATGTCTAAATACAAGATTCAATATGCAAGATGATGAGCAAAGATGGCTAAATGATTGAAAAGGCTTGAGGATTCAAATGGACAGCATGTAGTTATGAGTGTGCAAAGTGTTCAAAATACAAATGGGCAGCATGAGGGTGCAAGATGGCTAAGTGTTGGAAATGCCCTTGAGAAGGGGGTATTTATAGAAGATTTTGAATTCTCTAGAGGATTCAAGGGTCAAGATTGATCCAACAAGGTCAAGATAAAGGGCTATGGTGGGTTGAGAACCCACAAGCCCTCACATCTTGACATGTGGAGGGTGAAGTGGACAAGAGGATATGAGGTGGAGATGAGTTGTCAAAAAGGGTACATGAGGTGGAAAAGGACATGCACCTTGGGGGATGAGAGGATTTCCACAAAAAGGGATTTCTTGTCCCCAAGTGGGAGTGAAAGGGACATTTGAGGAATTTTGGAATTCCTCAAAAATATACATGGGAAAAGGAAAGGTGGTTGGAGATATAAATGCATAGGATGATCTAGAGGATAAAAGGTGGGCTCCAAAAAGGTGGGACTTGGTCACATGTGGAGATTGTGACAAGTCCAAGGTTGGTCACATGTGGAGATTGTAACAAGTCAAGGTTCTAGAAGTCTTGGAAGGATGGAATGTGAATTAAAAATTCACATATAAAAGAGGGGAATCTAGAAAGAATAAAAAGGAATTAAAAATTCCTTGGAGAATGATTAGGCTTAATTAATTAGTAATTAGAGGATAATTAGGGGCTAATTAGGATTAAAAGCCAACTTGCAAAAGTTGGAGGATGTGACACATCCTAATCAAGGATTAGCCATGTGCACATCCTTAATGAAGAGATTAGGAAATGGATTAGGATTAGATGAAAATGACATGTGAGGAATTAAATAAATGTAATATTTATTTAATTTTTGATGAAAAGAGGATTAAGGAGGGTAAGGATATTTAATTATTAATACCTTGAGGATTTACCAATTAAAGATATTAATTAAATAATAGTAATATTACTTAATTAACTCAGATAAGAGGATGAAAGGAAAAGTGATAAATTTGGATAAATTAAGTGTCCAAATTTGATGTCTACATTTTGCCCTCTTTGAGATGGTGTTATGCGAATAGCATCATTTCAAAGAATATTAAAATATAGAACCTAGAAGAAGATGGTTAGATTGGAAAAGATGCCCCAGTCATTCAAAAGTAACTAGGAAGGAAGATGATGAGGGTGAAGATGAAGAGTGAGTTGATGCCCCCTCGAGAGGACATGCGGGTTAAAGAGAACACGTGTGTGCTCTCGAAATAGATGATGTGATGCAAGGGGAGATGAGGAAGATGATGCAAGGTGATGGGAAGAGGATGCAAGGTGATGGGAAGAGGGAAGGAGAAGCGATAGGAGATGGATGAAGCACAAATGGATTTCAAAAGGTGATGTTGCCCCAGTCAAGGTACAAGCCAAAATGGTTTGATGATGGATGGAGTGTTGTCAATGAGGGAATTAAAGATCCCAAAACAACACGAGGATAGGGAAGGGTACATCCCACTGAGTGGTATTGATGAGGGAAGGATACATCCCAAAACACCACTAAAGGATAGGGAAGAATACCTCCTGATGATGATGAAAGTGTTGTTGATGAGGGAAGGATACATCCCAAAACAACACCAAAGGGATAGGGGAGAATACCTCCTGATGATGATGATGATGATGAAAGTGTTGTTGATGAGGGAAGGATACATCCCAAAACAACACCAAGGGGATAGGGAAGGATACTAATGAATGATGATGATGATGGGTCAAGGCTGAGAACAAGACCAAGGATATGTTTAGATGATTCGGGCTAAGTGGAATGGATGGAGATTGGATAGAGATAAGGATGAAGGATGAATGATGAATGGATGGGGGGATACATGCAAGATGATAGAATGGAGAATGAGATGCAATCCTAATGCAATTTGCCATCTTTGGAGCACTGATTTTTGCTATAGCATAAGACACCAAGTGCTAGGGTATGTGGAACCAAGGCGAATTAGTGTCGAATGCATAAAATAAACACAACAGACAAGAAGGCTACCCCAACACCCCAAAATCACAAAGACCTTGGTCGGTCCAGGTATTGAGATAACCACAAGCACAAAAGAATGCCCCAGCATAACACAAGACCTCGGAGATCTTGGTGGGTACTATGTGGGACAACCAAGAAGACACAAATAGACATAAAAAGATCAAGATATGCCCCTATGTTGACCAATCAAAACACACCATAATATGATGGATTATGGCGGCCTTGACAAGTGATGATAGGGAGCTCCAATGATAAACAAAAGCCAAAAACATCAAAAGATCGCAATCACTTTCAAATGTCCTTTGCCATAGGATCAAGGGGATAGATGGGATTGATGAGGTCTGTTAGGAAGGATACATCCTGTTGAGACCAAAGATGATGGATATTAAAAGATCGTTATGACGCGGGATGTTCAAAATCGATTGGATCTCATGATACAAGTGGATCTCATTTGTGAAGAACAGCTAGATAAGGGCATAGCTTGATGACACGACACAAGGGAGACAAGACATGGGACTGACAAAACCTAAAGACTTAGGGGCTCGGGGGCCGATCAAAGATTAGCCTTGCCTACGTGAAAGCGCAGAGCCCTCGTAGTTCAGTGAAAGGTGGATGATTGACCAAGATGGAGACCTTGATGGATGGTAAAGACGGGACAGACAATAGGAACAAGAGTTGAAGACTGATGATGGAACCCCGGGGGCGGATCAAATGATCGACCTTGCCTACGTGAAAGCGTAGGGGCAACGTAGTTCGACTAAAGTCCGACAACAAATGATGGATGAAAGAGGATGAGATGACCCTAGATAAGGGGATAAAAAGATTGGACCGACACGATGGGACAAGATATATGAATGATGAAGTGATAAGATAGATGATGTTGGACGATAGTGACTATATAAAGCTCAGGGATGGGATAGTTATCCAAATTATCAAAGATGAAGTGGGCAAATGACATGCCATATAGATGAATGGTGAAATGATGAACGATGAGATAGAAAAGATGTGCAAAAGAAGCAGAAGTGATGATGATAAGATGGATGACATTGGATTGCATGGGGTAAAGCCTATAGCTAGATACCAATGACAAGGGATTAGGAGATGGGATGAGGGGAGAGGATGGGGGGAGGAAAAATGATTATTTGGGTGGATTGGATAGAGGGATAAGGATTTGGATGAGGAAAAGGTGACCAAATGGATAGATGACTGATGCTTGGAACAGGTGGAAGATTACTCAGAATGAGTAAATGATTGATCAAGATTATGGAATGAGAGTTTGAAATGATAGAAGGAGGTTTGATGAATGTTTGAGATGATAGGAGGTTCGATGAAGTGTTGAGATAATAGATGAAAGTTTGAAGCAGATGAATGGTTACATGGAATGAGTGAATAGATTTATTAGAATGGATGAATGGGACAAAATTGAAGAAGATGGAGGGAGGGATCTTAAGACTTTGTTGCAGATGGATGAAAGCCCAGATTAGGGGTTTGGCTAAGCTCAGATTGGGATAAGATTAAAGCTCAGATGAGGATTGGATCGAAGACTAGAATGATTGAAGGATATGATTGAATTGATTCTACACCGAGTTCCGGGGCTTTAAGGGATGTAAGGTGTTGACAAGCAGATTTTTCCCGATTTGGCAATTTTCAAAAACTGTCAAATTTTGCCATTTTAGGAAACCTCATGGATAGGCGTTTGGGAGTCCCAATTTTGTCCAAAAAATACCCATTGGTGAGATAGGATGAATTGCCAACAAACATCCCAGATTCGATATATGCATTTTGAGCTATGAGTGGAAACAATTTTTCAGAAAACACTAAATTGGGATTTTGGGGGTCAAGATGAAACTTTGAGGCCCCAAAAATGGGCCAAAACGGGGTTACAAAATTGGTTGGTAATTCACTCGTTAGCTCATAATGCAACCACCCGTCAAATTTTAGCTCAAACGGACACCCGAGTCAAAAGTTATGGCCTCCGGAAGTGTCAGTGTAAAAATCAAAAATTAATTTTGAGAAATTGAAGACATGGGTTTTGTTCGTTAGGAAAAATGATGAACTGGGTCGAAATCAGTTTGTTTAAAAAAGTCAAAAATTAGTAGAAATTTGAGGGAAAAAAAAAAAAACCAGGGCAGGGCGGAGCCGCCACTCTAGGCGGGGCGGTGCCGCCACTCTGCGGGGGCAGAGCCGCCGGGGTGGAGCCGCTGCCCTGCGCCGGGCAGAGGCATCGCC
>VDFB02292527.1:35052183-35292366 GCA_007258455.2 Sequoia sempervirens | reverse complement strand
ATTAATTAGCTTAGCTGAATTTAGATCATCTCATTTAGCCTTAGTAATATCATACACATCTTAATTTGATTCAACCACATTTATTTTTCGTTCAAGGTTTATCTCTCTCCTTTTAGGTGAACCATCCTAAGAGTGCAAGCATAGCCTATAAGCCTCACACCCAAAAATCTATGGTTCATTTTGGTGAACCTACATATTGAATATCACATCATTCTAATTTGCATTTATATTTTCATCCTAGGACTTAATTGTATTATCTTATGCATTGTTTTTGCATCCTAGGGTTTCTTAAAATTGCATTAGTGAAAGACTCATTTAGACTTCATTCGTGCATATCATATCATTCCAAAACTAAAAAACTGCATTTGCATCCTTAGTTTGCATCTGAAAAACATTTAAATCACTTTTATTTTTTTGAAAAACACAAAAAATATCATATTTGGACCCATTCACCACCTTGGGCGAATCAGTCCACCTAGACATTTCATATTGCATTTTCAGGCATTTTTTTGGGTAATTACTACATTTTTGTTTTCTATTGTTATTTCTTTGTTTCAGTTTGCAAAATTCCTATTATTTTCATTTTGCAGTCCTAGATTACATTGCATTTACGTTCACCCCATTTTTGTGGTACTTGTATGAGTGTTTGGTGCCCCATTGATAATGCTTTAGTGAGATGAAGTTCTAGACTTATGGCTTCCCACGATATAACTTTCATTGTGGACCTTGGGATCTCCAAAGATCCTACTCCTAGTATGGAAAATGGTGCATTAGGCATGGACAATACCACTACTATGCCTTCACCTTTCCATCCAATGAATGTTGACAGAAAAAACAATTCCATTTTGCAAGAAAAAAACATTAGTATTCATTAGGATTTTTCACATCTACAACAAGACTTATCCCTTCAAAAAATTTCCACCACTCCCATCCTTGCAATAGAAAACCTTCATCATTTGATTGAAAGTGATGATGGCATACAAGTTATGAAAAAAATAGCTAAGATATGCAACATGCTCCTTCTACTTCCTAGTCAGCCAACATTGTTGTCAGCCAAGGAGGAACTCACAATCCTCCTCCTTCAACCATAACATCCATACCAACTTATACCACTCCTCGGGTTACAACAACTATGCAATAGGTTAGTCATGTGGCTCCTTATTTTGCAATTCCAACTAGCATTCCTAGTTGTTTTGTGGAATTGCATATTCCTTCTTCCACCTTCACCCCTCTTAGTGTCCCTTTCACTTCCCCTAACATTACATACACTCCATCACCATTTTCCCTTCCACCTCATACAACTTACACCGATCCCATTGTTACACAACTATTTAACATAGTTTCATCCATCCAACAACAAATATCTACCATTAGCCAAAGTAAAAATTATCCACCCACATATCATGTTCAGAGTAGTCCATTATCCTTAGAAATATTCTGCACAGAGATGCCACAAGGAATTGAAATGCCTAGGTTTGAGAAATACAGAGGTAAAGGAGACCCTACTAATCATGTCAATGCTTATACAACCTTGTGTAGTGATTTTTTCCTTGATGATAAACTATTAGCCAAACTTTTTCCTAGGATCCTGAAAGACATTGCATTAGAGTGGTTTTCAAACTTACCAATCATTGAATCCAATCATTCAATAAACTTGTAGATTCCTTCATAAGTAATTTCCAAGTCCATATGACTCCTAAAAAGACAATGGCTAATTTAATGCAATGTAGACAAAACATCAATGAAAAAGTAACTGATTTCATTTCATGATGTCAGACATTGTATGCTCAAATTTATGTCAAGATCCCTGATTCACATCTGCAGAAGATGCTTATCGAAAACTTGCACACTCAACTTTAGGATAAGTTGTCTGTGATGAAATTCCCTTCGTTCATGCATTTATGCATGACCCTTTGTGATTATCACAACTCAGTTTCTATTCATGATTTAAAATCCACTGCTAACCGAGCCAAGAAGTTTGAGAAAACAACCAAACCAATGCGCAAAACTTTAGAAAATCAAACAAAGGCTTTTTATAGTTCAATATGCCTTCTCCATAGCTAACCAAACCTATTTAGAGTCAAGTGGAAGTTATTAAATCAGTGATTCCCTTTACCTATGGGGATCCAAAGAGACAATTTACTCCCTTACCCAATACCCTCCATAACATAATGATCCAATTGCTGCAACAACAAATGATCACTTTTCCTATTGGTAAACCACTTGATACCACCAAGCCTTTACCACCTACCTTTAAACCTAATGCTTATTTTCATTTTCATCACCAAAATGGACATGACACCAAATAATGAAGCATCTCAAACACTTAGTTCAAGACCTCATTGATTCTTCTTGTTTGTCCATTGTAGGTGTGAATGATCAAGGCAATAAGTCTGTTGCACCCCTAACTAGAATTTACAACTTATTTACCAACCCTATGCCTAAAGACAATGTTTCATTTTTCAAGGCTAGTGAACCTTCAAACACTAATGTAATGAATGTTGATACAAATAATAAACAACATGATATAACTCCAAATGTTACCCAAGTTAATCCTATGGATGAACTTGTGGGTATGATAGAAATTTTCCCTCATAAGGGCCCAACCAACAAATATCTTGATATTAATTTTTCTTCTCATGATATATTGAAAAAGCATCCCAATGGTCCTCTTTACGTAGCTGACAAAATCTTTGATAAGCCCACCAATGGGATATTAATAGATCCCTCAAGTGGCGAGAATGTGATCATGGAAGAGTTTTTAGTATTACACGATCTTTACCAAGATGATTATAAAAATTCAACTACATGGATTAAAACACACACTGGTTTTGTATGCCCTATGTTCAGATCGATCGTACTCCCATTACAGATAGGAACCAAAACTTTGGAAGTAACATTTTCTATTATTCGAGAATTGGACCAATTTTTTCTACGACTGGGTCATCCTTGGCTTCGCGTGATGAAAGTGGTCTCATTAGTTGTTCACAAATGTTTGAAGTTTCCACATGGTAATGAAATATTTACCATACACCATAGTGGCTTTAATCAGTTATCCTCCAAAGGTAATTTTTCCTCAGAATCCTTTTGGCTTGAACCTATGGAACCCATCACCCCTTGAAAGGACTTATTTTTCATAACCTATCAAAATTTCAATGCCAAATGAATAGTCGAATTGTCTCTTCGTAACATGTCTTTGACCACTTCCACTCCTCCTATCCTAGATGAACCATGCTTAAGCTTGAGTCCAACATTGAAAAAGCAATACAACCTTATGAGCAACTTACCATCGAAACTTCTCCTCCATCATTTAAATGACCAAGAGAAAATGAAACTAACCTTGTCATGCCTCCTCACATTAAACAACTATATAAAGCTAAAGAGAAAGTGATTGAATCATCTTCTTTTTTTTATTTCATTCTTCCCCCTCTATAAGAAAAGGAACCTATGATGGATCAATTCACTCTTACACCTCAACAACTTCAAAATAAAATAAAACAAAACCATGGTGCTAGGGATTGTAGGCATCATCATCATCTCCTTGCTCGTAAGTCTTGAATGGAAGAAAACAAAGAAAACCAAACTTCAGCTTTGATAGAAGCAATAGATGATCACTGTCATCCTCCTAACCCGCCACACAATAATACAATCTAGCCCTCACAACAAAATGAACTAATCCAACAACCACAACTTTTGATACATCCTTCCTTGGAAATAACCCTTTGTCCTCCTATCGTAATCAATCTTGATAATGATGATGATGAGGAGATCACAAAAATAGATGAAGAAGTGCATAATGATCTAAACTCTCTATTTTCATCTACCTTGAGCTTAAATGATAAATATCCTATGCAAGTGAAGAACTTGGTACATCTCCTAGTTCAGCATTTGTAATTCTTCCTTTGGATAGCCAACCACCCTTGCAATACAATGAACATGATTGGGAGATGGATGACTTGTTGGATGGTTGAATTGCATTCGCCTTACTAGCCTTGTATATTCCTTTTTCTTTTTCTTTGGTTTTATTTGCGTATTGTGTTCCCCTTTAACGTGTGTTTGATGTTCTCTCTCCTTCTACACTTCTATTTGTATCTCTATTCTTCTATATGTCATGCATTACCTTTTTCACTTTTGTTTTGTGTTTTCCTTTTGGGGATGATGCAAAGCATTGAGACACCCTATGTCTCTTCCATGTTGACCCAAAAAGGTCCTTTTTCCTTTTTTGTGTTGTGTTTTCCTTTTAGAGATGACGCAAAGCATTAAGACACCCTAAGTCTCTTCCATCTTGACCCATTTGGTCCCTTTTTCTTTATCTTTTGTTGTTCTTTTCCTTTTTGGGATGAAACAAGCATTGAGACCAAAATTTCTCCTTCATGTTGACCCAAAAGTTGTTCCTTTTGATTTTTCTTTTCGCTTGTGTTTTCCTTTTGGGAATGATGCAAAGCATTGAGACCACAATGTCTCTTCCATGTTGACCCAAAATGGATTTTTTTTTCCTTTTTTTTTTCACTCTCTTTGTGTCATTCTTCCAATTCTATGTGCTTTGGGGAATGATGACAGTTTCGAGCTCTTTCAGAAAAAAATTACAACAACGAACATATTGACCCTAAATCCATAGATCCCTTATGTGTTTGGTGAGTTCTTTTCTAGGGGGAAACTCCCTTTTCTTTTGTTCTCTTTTTCTTTTACATGTTGTAGCCTTCCTTGGAAACATATGACTTGGCATAGGGGCTTTCCAAGTTGGATCTCATGTCCTATTTTCTTTTTTCATTTTTTTCTTTGCTACTTTAAAGTAATTGCTCACAGAACGGTGTGTAGCAATTTCTTTAAAGTGGGGAGAATACATTGGCATCATTCCATTTGCACTCTTAGTTCTTAGTGCAACCTTGTCACTTCATATGATGTGTTTGTCACTTTGTGGATGACATTAGATTTGATGTCCTTCATAAGTGTGATCTATCTTAGCATATTACATTCCTCTTAGTCACCTGATGTGATGCACTACATCCCCTAAGATGTGAATATTTTATTCTTTGATTGGCCCGCTCTTGGAGACGTTAGAAAAAATGTTCCCTAAGTGATAGACCTTGCATGAACTTAACAAGACTCCTTTGAACATCTTTTGCATTTTACATTTTTTCATCTTTGCCACCTTGCATAACACAACTTGCATGCCTATGGTACCTTGCTCTTTGTTCATGAGTTCTAAGCATACAAAGCTTTGCTTGTCTCATGAAGCACGAATTAATATTTTCCCTTCTGGCGCCTTGTTAAAGTTATTAGGAAGTATAACTTTGATATGGTTGAGTAGGAAGCCTATTTAGCGACACAACTTTCCCCATAGCCACCTATGTTTTTGTGAGTGCACCAACTAGCGTATGTACTTCACCTTTTTGGATCTTCTCACTCGGTGGACCACCATGAGTTCTGTCACCCTAGAGTGAGTATGCATTCTCTTTTTCTCACAAACAACCTATATCTAATCCACAACTAGTTGGAGAGACAATTGAAGCTCAATCCAATTCTCCCTTTTCTTCTTCTAATCCACATGTGTGTTCCTTTCTTCTTATGTTTAGTTTGCCATGGGATCTTCATCCTGGGGGCTTGATCATCCCTCTTGATCATTTTCATTCCATCTTTCTAACATTAGTGCATTTAGATTCTTCTTGATATGCATGGCTACTTTAGTGTGAGTTTGAAGCAAGCTCATCCTGTCACTAAAGCAGGGGCTAAATGTGCTATAGAAAAATAGCCCCTTGATATTTTCATGGTCTTTTATGTCTTTCTTCACGATGCTTGGTCCATTTTGTTAGTGTAATTAATTATTAATTACACATTAGCATAAGTTTACTTAGGCATATTTAATTCCTAAGTTATAGGTTTTATCCTTATCTTGTTGAGCTATCTTGTTGCTCAAGATAAGATTAGGTTTATGCATTTTTGCTTTTATAAATCAAATTATCTCTTGTAATATTTGGTACTTCGAATATATCAATTTGCACATCTTTTGAAAATCTATGCTTTTTTATTTTTCTCTTCTATGGAAGGTGATTTTTTTGGTTTACAATCAGATCTTGGTTTCTAACATGGTATCAGAGCCTTGATTTGTAGCCCCTTAGCATTTTTGGAGGAATCCATTGTAGAGCTCATTCGAGGTCCCTCGAGGGTTTCATTCCTTGAGAATCTTTATGTAGCATCTTTGATCAGATTGGGGTTTTTCGTTGGATTCAGAGTGCTAGAAAAAGTCAGAAATGACTTTTATTTTATTCATTTTCATCACCGTTAGCCAGATTTGTGAGGGTTTCAAGCTCGGTGATTTTTCTGATAGATCCAGGGGTCACCTATTTTTCAGAGCACTTTGGGCCCAAACAGACCTCGCCGTTGGATTTGTAGCACCCAAAAACCCCTATTTCCATATAAAATTTGTTTGATTTGGACACAGTCATCCAGAGAGGCAAAAAAATTTTGCCCAAGGGTCGTACGGCCCCCAGGCACACGTTATGAGGCTTAAAAATTGAGAAAAATGAAAAAAAGGCATGTTCTTGGTTTCTATGCCAGTGCACCCAGTGTAAATCAGCTTCGCCACCGGGCGGCCACCGCTGCCAGTGCCCACCACCGTAGCTCCACCGGGCTCCCTGCAGAGGCCGCAGTCCTATGGGGGACCGAGCGCTATGCGCCCAGCCCCCGCCCGGCCACCCAACCCTTTTGCATACCTGGCAGTCCCATGGAGAACCAAGGGCTCTGTCCAGCCCCCAGTCCACAGCCCCTAGTCGCGCACAGGACCAAGGGCCTATTTTTTTAGCCCTTGAAGGCTTTTGGGGGCCAAATCAGACCTTTTTTGAGCAGTTTTATGGAAACACGCATAACTTTCACATACAACGTCATTTTTTTGCAAATGAGATATCGTCAAAAAGCTATTTCCAAGCTCTACGTAATGGTGCTGGTCTAATTTTATGGTTTTTCCTTTTTGATGTATTTTTCAGCCTTGGAAGTCAGATGTTTCCATTTTCATTCCGGGAAGCATATCTTTTGACTCGTTTATCCATTTTTCACGATTTTCATGGCATTGGAAAGTTGGTTTTAACCTCTATGCAGATCTGAAGTCATTTACAAAAAATGTGTAACTTATTTTATGCATGCATTCATTTTTGTTTCGTGCTCTAGGTTTGCATTTTCACTTATGTTTCTGTAGTTTTGCATTCTCTCCTTCTGCAATCATTGGGTATTGTAATAAAGGAACTGAGATAAAGTTCCATTCAGGGGGGTTTCTTGCATAATAAATCTGATTAGAGTGTATTTTTTGCTTTGATCTACATATCCATTTTGATTTTGTTGGTAGCTCGTATGGGTTATTTGGTTTCCTAGTTTCTTTTAGACACATTTTTGCTATAGCTTGACACATATCGGCTTCATTGGTTCACACTTTAGTTAAGAGATTATGTTTCTTGACCCTCATTGGTTCAGATCCTTCTCAATTTGAGGGCCATGATTTTATGGTTAATGTTCCAGAGTCTTCATGGTACTCCTTCCCATGGAAGAGTTTTAGTCATAGTTTGGCATCGACATCGAGATAGACGGTTTCTAGATTTTGTCATCATATCATCTATTGTTGCTTCATAGATTCCAGGGTTGTTCCATTTTGTGAGTTTTCCAGTGTTCCATGGCATCGGGTCTATTGTCACATTATTATGATTCTGGTTTTAGTTTCTTGTAGACACAGGTATCTTTCCTTTCTTGTCAGATTGTGGTTCAAGTGCTACTCCACAATGTTCTTCCGGTGCTTCTTGCAATAGTCATCTCATTGTAGGGGGGTTTTGTCCCACTGGGTTTTCCTTCTATACCTCATCATTGCATTTGTACTTGGGTACCTGATCAGGCCTTGTTGCCGAGACCCATTCATGCTTTCTTGCATTCATCTTAGTTTTTAGGTGCATGCTTTTTTAGTCTCCCTAAGTTGCACTTATGGGGGGGTGTTAGTGTAATTAATATTTAATTACACATTAGCATAAGTTTACTTAGGCATATTTAATTCCTAAGTTATAGGTTTTATCCTTATCTTGTTGAGCTATCTTGTTGCTCAAGATAAGATTAGGTTTATGCATCTTTTCTTTTATAAAGAAAATTATCTCTTGTAATATTTGGTACTTTGAATATATCAATTTGCACATCTTTTGAAAATCTCTGCTTTTTCATTTTTCTCTTTTGTGGAAGGTTATTTTTCTAGTTTTCAATCAGATCTTGGTTTCTAACACATTTTGCTCTGATTTAATGTTGTAATGTGACTTAAAAATTTACATTAGGTCCTTAAAATTCAAATTATGGCATCTTGTGAAGGTGTTGTGAACTATTGTAAAACATTTCTACACTTTTCTAGACTCTATTCATTACAATTCACCTAAAAGTCACCTTTTCATCACTTATCAAGTCCTATTTTGAAGTGTTGTAAAGTCTTGTAACAAGATTTCATGCTTTTCTAGGCTTAATTTCACTATTTACATCTTTCTTATGCTTTATTTGACCCCTTTATGCCCTTATAAGGCTTAATTAATTTTTTTTTGAATGTAAACCCGATAAACAACATTAAATGCAAGATAATTCTTGAAACCCACTTTCAAGTCCAAGGTGGGACCCATTCACCATGGGTGGAAAATGAGTCCCTCTTGGCTCAAAATTCAAAATATTTCAAAATTGTTTTCAGATTTTTATTTAAAATTACGTTATGTCAGCCTATGATGAGGTATCTTTGGTTACTAAGGCACAAGTGTGTATAAAATAAGTGTTTTTACATCAATTTTTACCCCCATTCATCAAGTTCACTTAGTCACTCATTCATTCAAGCATTCAAGCACTTTGCATAATTTAATCAAGCATTAATCAAGTATCTTGGAGTAGCCATTGATATATTTTCAAATTTCTTCAACAAGGTTGGTGAGTTTAGGACATTTTCATGTTATTCATTCATCTTTCCATGTTCATTTCATTCCATTTCTTCATTAAGGGTTTGGTTACCAAAGTGGGATTTGATAAAGAAAAATCCCTATAACCTAACCCTTAACCATTTTTCCCCTTTTGCATGTACGTTTGCAGACTTGTGTATGTAGATTTATCAAGAAATTTGGTGTTGAAAGGTGGTCAACAAGTTAACAAAGTGTTTCATGTCAACTATAACCTATTTCAAGCTTGGAGAGAACTTACAGTCCGTTTTTTGCAAAATTGACTCTGTTAACCCGACAAGCAGACAACCTTGCATCTGGTGTTATAGAATTGGTCCCTAATTTCACATAATTTTTTGAGAGGAATGATTCACCATCAGTGGTGAATGAGTCCCACATTAAGGCTGAAAATTTAGATTTTGTTAGATTCTAGATCCCAACTCTTAGATACCAATTTCTAGAAGTTTTCATCAGAAGCATGACTGATTCACCATCAATGGCGAATGAGTCCCACTGGTGATTTTTCAGTGATCTTAGTTAGCATTCAAAACACTCCATATTCTTCATTCTCTATGCTGGTGCACTCTGATTCATCTTTTTTCTTTTTTGTTTTGCATTTGTTCATGTTTAGTTCATGTTTTCATATCACATTGTGTTTTCAAACATTATATCTTTCTTAGGTTTTGCATTCATAATTAGTCAATTACTTAGCTTAGTTGCATTTAGATAATCTCATTTAGCCTTAGTAAGATCATACACATCTTAATATGAGTAAACCACATTGATTTTTCGCGAGGTTTATTTCTCTCCTTTTAGGTGAAACATCCTAAGAGTGCAAGAGTAGCCTATAAGCCTCATGCCCAAAAATCAATGGTTTAGGTATGTGCAGGATCATCATGGAAAAAACAAGCCCTTAAGAGGTGATGAAAATTTAGAAAAATCAGAGTTAGGAAACTTGACATAAAAATTTGAATAAGTTATCTATATTATTTCAAAAATATGAAAGAATAGAATCTATAGGAAATTAAATGTACTTTCTCAACTAGTAGGTTTATTTAAAAAAATTCTATTTGGTGAAAATTTGAAATTTCAATGTAGTACAACTTAAATTTCAGGGAAAAAATAAGTAGGTGTCTGTCTGACCACCCTAACCACAATAAAATGATAATATTTTTTTATAATACTTTAGATATAAGTAAAAGACTCATTTTTTATGTAATGCATATTTTTTTGTAATTTTTTTCCAAGTAAATAATTATTTATGAATTTTTTATTAATTTTTTTAAAAATATAAAAAATTGTATGTGTGACCACCTTAACTTGATCAAAACTTTATGAAATTCATATTTTTTAACCCTATACTATGCGAAGCATAAAATGTGACGCATGTTTTGTATTCAAAAAATGTGATACCATTTGAAAGATATAGATGTTTTCCAATTAGCCTATCAATTAGGAATTTAGTCATAATTCAAATAGAAAATGAATAATAATTATTTATTAAATTCAAAGTAAACCATAATTTATATTGGTGGAAAGATGAGAATCTCTTTTAAAAACCCTTTTCATTTTATCAATTTTGGGTAAAAAAAAGTCAACAGCCACATACCCTACACATACCCATCATATCACCACTTTTTGGCCTATCATCATCCTGCACATACCCTCTAACATCTTATGAAATGAGAAATCCTAGCCTTAGAAATGGATCAAGGATATAAAATTCTTTTAAGGCTACAAGAGCTAAAGGTTTGAATAAAGAGAGCTTTGCTGATATAGAAGATAAATTTGTAAGAGGAATGAAAAAGGGCTCCATTAAGTATGAAGGTGAGTTAAATTTTAAATGCTTTAGTTGTGGAGGTATTGGTCACTATGCTTCTACATTTCTGGAAAGAGCTAAGAAGAAAAAACATAGATTAAGCAAAGAAAATGAAGAGAAGATGATTAAGAGAGAATATTGTGTAAATGGAAATGTTGGTATTTCTGAAGAAGAGTTTGATTATGGAGATTTTGATATAATGAATGCTTGTTCTTTGCTATAAACGATGAATCTACTTTTGCTAATACTGAAAGACAGGTGAAGGAAAGTCCTCTAGAGAAAAATTAAAATATTGTGATCTCTAACCTACATGCTAAAAAGGAAAAGAACTATTGGGTTGTCAACAATGGTTGTTCACATCACATGACTAGTGATAAGAGTAAATTTGTTAAATTTGAAAATTATGATGGAGGATTACTTAATTTTGGAGATGATATTGGTGCTTAGATTTGTGGAATATGTTTAGTAATTTTTTAAGGCAAGCATAATACTGATGATGTCTACTATGTTAAGGGATTAAGGAATAATATCTTGAGTGTTGGAAGAATGTGTAGTAAGGCATATGATATTGTATTTGAGGATGAGAGATGTGAAATCAAGAAAGGATAAAAAATAGTGATTTTTTCTTGTGAGAAGTTTGAAGGAAATATTTATCAACTAAAGGGTGCTAATGGACATTGTTTTATGACTCATAATAATGACAATTGGTTATAGCATGGGAGAATGTGTCACATGAATTTTGATAATATGGTGAGGATCAGTACGGTGAATGCTATGAGAGATTTACTGAGGATTACAAAGCTTGTCAATGCTATTTGCAAGAATTTTCATTTTGGAAAATAAGCTAGAAACTACTTTAGGTCAAAGGAACAATCTAGTGCTAGACTCCTGGATTTGATTCATGTAGATATTTGTGGTCCTATCGTACAAGAGTGAGAGTTCTACAAGCTGACCTGCACTTTAGCTTTTGATTGATGATTACTCTAGATATACATGGGTTACATTTCTTATAGAAAAATGTAATGCATTATATAGTTTCAAGTAATTTAAGGCTATAGTAGAAAATGAAGCGAATTTAAGAATAAAATGCTTGAGGTTGGATAGAGGTGGTGAATTCACCTCCAATGAGTTTAATATGTTTTTTGAAGTTCATGGAATAAAGAGACAATTATCTTCTCCGAGAACTCCTTAGCAGAATGGAGTTGTTGAAAGAAAGAATAAAACAATTCAAGAAGCTACTGGATCTATGATTTCAGAGGTTGGTCTACCAGAATTTTACTAGAGAGAAGCCATTCACACTGTTGCTTATCTGTTCAATTGATTTCAAGAAAAAGCTAATAGTAATAAGACCCCTTATGAGCTATGGTGTGGAAAATTTTATATTTTCAAGTATTTCAAGGTATTTGGAAACAAATGTTATATCAGACAGGATGAAGAAAATATATGAAAGTTTGATGCTAGATGTGATGAAGGTATCTTCCTTGGATACTCTACTAGAAGAAAAGCTTACAAATGTTTCAAAAAAAGATTGAGAAATATTGTAGAGAGCACAAATGTCAAGGTTGATGAAGCATTGAAGTATTCAATTGAAGTTGATGGACATGTATTTGATGAACCTATTTGCATAAGAATATAATAAGTTGTGAAATAACAAGAGAAGTAGAATGAAGAAGAAGAAGCTCTAGTGGTGTCCCCAAAGATAGCTAAATATGTGCAAAAAAATCATTTAGAAGGTCAGATCATTGGAGACAAAAAGAAATGTGTATTCACAAGAAGCAGAGCTGATGTTGTTGATGAAATAATTTTTTGCTTAGTTTATGAAGTTGAATCAAAAAATGAGTGAAGCATGCAATGATGAGCATTAGATGAAATCTATCAAAAAAGAACTTATGAAGATTGAGAAGAATCAAATTTGGGAATTGGTCCCTAGACTGGTAAATAAAAACCATAATTGGATTATATGGGTATTAAAAAATAATTTGAATGAGAATGTAGAAGTGGTTATAAATAAAGAAAGACTTGTATGTAAAGGTTACTCACATGTAGAAGATATAGATTTCTAGGAAACCTTTTCCCCAGTGGAAAGAATGGAAGTTATCATAATGTTTTTAGCATTTGGTGCTCATAAAGATTTTAAATTTTATCAAATGGATGTTAAGTCTTCATTTTTGAATGGTGAATTGGAAGAAGTCTACATGGAACAACCAGAAGGATTCTAGTTGTTAGATCAACTGGATATGGTTTTTATATTAAAGAAGGATTTATATGGATTGAAACAAGATCCTAGATCTTGAAATGCAATCTTAGATAGATATTTGATTCAATAAGGTTTCAACAAAGGTATGATCGATAGTAATCTATTTTTTAAAATTGAAAATGACAAGATCTTAATAGTGGGTGTAGATGTTGATGACATTATCTTTAGAGGAAATGAAACAATGTGCAAGATGTTTACTGAAGAAATGCAAAAATAATTTGAGATATCTATGTTTGGTGAAATGAATTTATTTCTTGGGCTACAAATTAATCAAATAGAAAAAGGGATCTTTATTTCACATTCAAAGTATGTAAGAGAAGTTTTGAACAAGTTTGGTATGGATGGTTTCAAACTGGTATGCACTCATATGGTGACTATCTGCAAATTGAGTAAAGATGATGATTCACCTAAGGATGATCAAAGAAAATATAGATCTATGATTGGTGGATTGCTATATTTAACTACTACTACACTAGATATCATGCATGCAGTTTGTATTGTGGCTAGATTTCAAGGAGATCCTAGAGAAACACATGTTGCTTCTGTTAAGATGATATTCAGGTATTTAAATGGCACTTTGGATGATGGCTTATGTTATCCTAGGGATACTTATTTTACACTAAGTGCTTATACGGATGCAGATTGTGCAAGCTCTGTTGATGACAAAAAAAGATTAAGTTGTGGTGCATTATTTCTTAGTTAAATATTGGCATCTTGGTTGAGTAAAAAAGAAAGATTCAGTTTCCATATCCACTACAGAGGCTGAGTATATTGTTGTGGCATCTTGTTGTGTACACAAGTTTTCTTGATGATAAAGACATTGAAAGATATCAAAGTAATGTATGATGATCCTATTTCTATCTTTTGTGATAATCCAAGTGCAATTAACATTTCAAAGAATCTAGTGATGCACTAAAGGAAAACACATATATGAATAAGGTATCACTTTTTGAGAGAAAATGTTGTGGAAAATGAAATAAAGCTTGAGTATGTACCTACGAAGGATCAAGTTGCTAAATATTTACTAAGAATCTTCCTAAAGATACTTTTGAGTATCTCAGAGAGAAGTTAGGGGTTATTTCCCCTCATTTCTTGAACTAGATGCATATGGAGATGCATCATTCTAGTGGGTCTATGGATCTATCTTCCTTTTGGACTAATGTTTGGTGGCTACCTCTTAGGGGGAGTAGGTAGTATCATGTGTTGTCATTGAAAGAGTACTTTTTTCTTTATGTCAAAGGGGAAATGAAAGTAAAACATATTTTTCCTTTGCCATTGATGTCAAAGGGGGAGAATGTATCATGTGAAAAAGTTTATCTGTACTAAGGGGAGGGGCAAAAAAAACATGGAAAAATGTGTTTAGAGCTATTGTGTTGTCTTTGATGGTTTTTCACATCATGTATTTCCATCAAAGACAAAAGGGGAGTTTGATGCAAGTATGAATATGTTGTCATTTATTTCAATTGGTTAATTGGTTTCCAACTAGTTGTTGTTTTCATTGATGTCAATGATGATGGTTATTGGCTATATATGTTGAGGATATTGAGAAAATTGTAATAAAGGATAGTTACAGGTATTTAGTGTTTTCTTTGAGTTTTTCTCCGGGATTTCCTTCTATGCTAGTAAGTATTTGAGGTATTGTCCCTAGTTGTTAGAAGTTTCTATATTCAGATTTTAGGTTTCTAAATCATTGTACAGTGTAAGTTATGATCACCAATTGTGAACTTTACTTTTCTTTGTATCTAGCTAAGGTTCGAGAGAAATTTTGTTGCTCTAGATTTCTTCTTGTTCGAGTCTTATGAATTTTGATTATGAGGATCAGTTTTTAAGGTTGTGTTCAAGTTAATTTTGTTATCTAGAAAGATTGGATCATGCTAAGGCTACATGTGCTTAATTGATTTACATGTTTTACACCGGTTTTGCTGACCTTATGTTTAACACTACTTTTGAAGATTATGGAAACATGTTGATGCATGTTTGGACTTATTTAGATCCTCCTTAAAAGTTTGTTTTTGAGTCACCCTCATTATAATTCCACAGTTGAATGCTTTGGCACCAACCTAACTTAAATTTGTAAATACAAATGGTGTGTGGTCGACTTTGGTTGAAGTTCAAAATTGAAGAAGGTATAAATAAGGGTTGAGATGTAGAAAGTAAATGAATGCAAGCAAGATAGATGTGAGATAGGGGTAAAATCACAAAGTTGTGTCACACTTTATAAAGGAAATGGTCAACGTTGATCCAACTTTTAAACTTGAATCACTAAAAAGTGGCATATATGTTTTGAATTTTGAAATGATGTAAACTAGTAAAATATATATATTTTTACTATATTTTATGTTTGTATTTTTTTTTTAAATAAAAATATATTTTAAACTATTTGTTAATAAATTAACACTATAATTTAGTTGCTGATAAAATGCTGAAAAATGAAGTTGCATGGGACGTCAAACTTTTTATTGTAATTTTTTTTTTCTTTCAAATTTTTTGTGTGTATTTATAATTTACAATTTTAGTGCATGGATATATTTTTTTCCATTTTTGATAAATATATATATTTTTAAATAAATATTAAAATGTGCATGAATTAAAAAACAATCGTTTCCATCTAACATCAACTATCATATTAAATATTTATCTAAAATAGAAGAAAAAATATACCATCTTGAAATAGATTCTTTTATCTAGTGCATCATATTTTTTTCAATTTTTTTTAATAAGTTTTCGTATTTTTCCTTGGCATAGTAATCAGCCTAATATTTTGTGTTGATAACCTACTTTTAGTAAAAATAAAATATAAAGTATAAAAAATAATTAAACTATTAAAATAAATATTTTTTTGAAAACTACACTTATGGATCTACAAAAGGGTATTTTTTATATTTTTAAAAAATTGTTATTTACATTCGCAAGAATTATTGAAACTTCAAGTTTTTCAAATAATTTTATTTTTTTGGTAAATTGGACTCAAAGTGGTGGTCCATATATTTTTAGCCAACAATTTTAGTTGAAAATGTTGTGGAAGTATCTAACTTAGCTAGAATGAATCTTACTAGATCATATGTTTGACCAAAATTGATTTTTAGTTAGAAACACTTAAATTTAGTTGTGCTGGTAAGTTGGCTAAAAGTGTGACACAACTTTGTGCTTTTACCCATAGATCCAAAATAGTGTAGATGTGATGTGAGGTTGATTAGATCAATGTGAAATCTAATTGTGAGTTTCTGGAAGCAGTGAGCTAAAGGTGTACTCTATCATTCAAGCATGGATACAAGTATGTGAGTTAGTTGTGTTGGAAATATTTGTTGCATTGAATTTTTTTTCTCTCTATAACTAATATCTTCTATCTTCTTTGTAATTTTTTGGTAGTGAGCCCTCTAGGTGGTTAACACTTGTTGGATAGTGAGTCCTAATCCAAACAATTAGTCCTATTTTGGCAGTGAACCTTCTTTGGTAGTGAGCCTTTGTATTCGGTTTTGATATTCTCTATATTATGAGATAAGATCATCACCATGGATTTTCCCTTATTTTTCTTTCCAAATAAATTTGGTTTATTGTGTGTGTGGTGTTTTTAGTTTCTACTTTTGCACTTAATTATTAATTACACTAGAAGAGTAAAGGATTTGTTAATGATAACTGATGTAATCTCTAGTGGAAGTGCTTAAAGGTTAATATTTATTACAACTGATTCACACCCCCTCTCAGTTGTATTGTTCAACAATTGGTATCATAGCTTGTTTCCTTGGAGAAGAGGTTAACTGCTTAAGGAAGGTCTAGGATGACAAGCAAGATCACTATTGAGTGTCCTAGGTTCGATTGGACTAACTATGCCCTCTAGAAGATAAAGATGGAAGGAAATCTAGAGTACTATGGATATGATGTTGAGAATGCTTACAAGACTACCTACACTCCTCATATAAATGGTCTGAGTCTAACTAATGAGATCAAGGCACATGAAGAGTAAAGGATTTGTTAATGATAACCGATGTAATCTCTAGTGGAAGTGCTTAAAGGTTAAAATTTATTATAACTGATTCACACCCCCCTCTTAGTTGTATTGTTCAACAATTGTTATCAGAGTTTGTTTCCTTGGAGAAGATGTTAACTGCTTAAGGATGGCCTAGAATGACAAGCAAGATCACTATTGAGTGTCCTAGGTTCGATTGGACTAACTATGCCCTCTAGAAGATAAAGATGGAAGGGAATCTAGAGTACTATGGATATGATGTTGAGAATTCTTACAAGACTACTTACACTCCTCCTATAAATGGTCTAAGTATAACTGATGAGATCAAGGCAAATGAAGTGAACAACAAGGAAAAGCTTATTATGAAGAATAGTCTTTCCACATAAATTTGGTGTTATTGTGTGTGTGATGTTTTTAGTTTCCACTTTTACACTTAATGATTAATTACATTAGAAAAGTAAAGGATTTGTGAATGATAATTGATATAATATCTAGTGGAAGTGCTTAAAGGTTAAAATTTGTTACAACTAATTTACCCCAACTCTCTGTTATCTTGTTCAATAATTGGTATCAAGGCTTGGTTCCTTGGAGAAGAGCTTATCTACTTAAGAAAGGTCTGGGATGTTGAGCAAGATCACCATTGAGTGTCCTAGGTTTGATGGGACTAACAATTCCTTCTTTAAAATAAAGATGGAAGGATATCTAGAGTACTATGGATATGATGTTCATAATGCCTACAAGACTACTTACACTCCTACAAATAGTCTAAGCACAACTAATGAGAGAAAAGCACAAGAAGTGGACAACAAGGAGAAATTTATTCTAAAGAATAGTCTTTCACATTCAAAGTTAATTAAAGTTTGAAATCCAAAGACTTCTACAAAGGTTTGGGATGAATTGAAGAAGATGCATGAATGAAAGGGTTAAAGAAGCTAAATTGTAGAATTTGGAGGCACAATTCAAGCTCCCACAAATGTCTCAAAATGAAACCATTAAAGCCTATGTACAGAGAGTGGATGAGATAGTAGGTGGAATGTGAGGAATTGGTGCTACAATGGATGAATCCAAGATTGTGAAGAAGATTCTTAGAACTCTCCTTGATGCATATAGTGAAAATGTATATACTATTGTGGAATATATAGATTATAACAAATATACTAAAGATAATTTGTTGGGTACTCTAATATATTATGAAACGAGAAAGCCTAGTTTGAGAAATGGATCAAGGATAGAAAATACTTTTAAGGCTATAAGAGTTGAAGAGAAATTTGATGATGTAGAAGCTAACTTTGTAAGAACAATGAAAAAGAGATTTGGTAAGTATGAAGGTAAGTTACCTTTTAAATGCTTTAGTTGTGGAGGTATTGATCTTTATGCTTCTAAATGTCTAAAAAGAGCTAAGAAGAATAAACATATATTAAGCAAATAAAACAAAGGGAAGTTGATTAAGAGAGCATATCATGTAAATGAAGATGCTGGATTTTTTGATAAGATTCTGATTATGGATATTTTGATAATAATGAATGCTTGTTCTTGGCTATAAAAGATGAATCTACTTCTGCAAAAACTAAAAGATAGGTGAAGGAAAGTTCTCTAGAGAAAAATGAAGATACTGTGATCTTTTCCCTACATACTAAATATGAAAGAACTCTTGGGTTGTCGATAGTGGTTGTTCACATCACATGACTAGTGATGAGAGTAAGTTTGTTAAAATTGAAAGCTATGATGGAGGCTTAGTTAAGTTTGGAGTTGATACTAGTGATAAGATTTGTGGAATAGGTTTAGTACATTTTGATGGTAAGCATAATATTGATTATGTCTACTATGTTAAGGGCTTAAGGAATAATCTCTTGAGTTTTGGAAAAATGTTTACTAAGGGATATAATCTTGTATTTGAGGATGAGAGATGTGTAATCAAGAAAGGATCTAGAATAGTGATTGTTGTTAGTAAGAATTCTAAAGGAAATATTTATCAACTTAAGGGTGTGGATAGACATTTCTTTATGACTTAGATTAATGATGGTTATGGAACCAGAGAACGTGTCACATGAATTTTGATAATATGATGAGGATTAGTGCTATGAATTCTATGAGATATTTACTGAGGATTGCAAAGCCTGTTAATGTTTTTTGCAAGAATGATTAGTTTGGAAAAAAAGATAGAAGCTACTTTAGGTCAAAGGAACAATCTACTTCCAGGCTATTGGATTTGATTCATACAAATCTCTATTGTCCTACAAGAGTGAGAAGTATTCAAGGTGACAGGTACTTCATGATTCTAGTTGATGATTACTCTAGATATATATGGGTTACTTTTCTTAGAGAAAAATATAATGCATTAGATAGATTCAAGATATCTAAGGCTATGGTAGAAAATGAAGAAAATTTGAGAATAAAATGCTTAAGGTTTGATAGAGGTGGTGAATTAAACTTCAATGAGTTTAATATGTTTTGTGAAGTTTATGTAATAAAGAGACATTTATCTACTTCTAGAACTCCTCAATAGAATGGAGTTGTTGAAAGAAAGAACAAAACAATTCAAGAAGTTGCTAGATGTATGATTTCAAAGGAAAGTCTACCAGAAGTTTAATAGAGAGAAGCTATCCAGACTGCTATTTATGTTTTTAATAGAGTTCAAGAAAAAGCTAACAATACTAGGACCCCTTATGAGCTATGGTGTGGAAAAATTCCTACTATCAAGTATTTCAAGGTATTTGGAAGCAAACATTATATCAAACAGATGAAGAAAATATAGGAAAGCTTGATGCTAGATGTGATGAAGGTATCATTTTTGGCTACTCTACTAGAAGCAAAGCTTACAAATGTTTCAACAGAATATGGAGAAATATTGTAGAGAGCACAAATGTCAGGGTTGATGAAGCATTAAATAATTCAACTGAAGTTGATAGATATGTTTCTGATGAACCTAGTTGTATAAGAATAGAAGAAGTTGTGGAAAAACATGAGAAGCAGAATGGAGAAGAAGAAGCTTCAGTAGTTTCCCTAAAGAAACCTAAATATGTGCATAAAAATTATTTAGAAAGTAAAATCATTAGAGACAAGATGAAAGTAGTATTGACAAGAAGTAGAGTTGGTGTTGTTGATGAAATAAATTTGTGCTTACTTATTGAAGTTGAACCAAAGACAGTGAGTGAAGCATGTAATGATGAGCATTGGATGAAATCCATAGAAGAACTTATGCAAATTGAGAAGAATCAAACTTGATAATTGGTCCCTAGACTGGAAGATAAAAACATAATTTGATCAAAATGGGTATTCAAAAACAAGTTGAATGAGTATGGAGAAGTGGTTAGAAATAAAGAAATACTTGTATGTAAAGGTTACTCACAAGTAGAAGGTATAGATTTTTAGGAAACCTTTGCCTTGGTGGCAATGATGGAAGCTACTAGAATGTTTTTTAGCTTTTTCTTCTCATAAATATTTTGAAGTTTATCAAATGGATATTAAGTATGCATTTTTGAATGGTGAATTGGAAAAAGAAGTCTACATGGAAGAACTAGAAGCATTCCAATTGTTAGATCAATGAGATATTGTTTGCAGATTAAAGAATACTTTTTACGAATTGAAGCAAGCTCCTAGAGCTTGTTATGTAATTTAGGCAGATATTTGATTTAGCAAGGTTTCAACAAAGGTACAATTGATAGTAATCTATATTTTAAAATTGAAAATGAGAAGATCTTGATGGTGGTTATATATATTGATGAAATTATCTTTGGAGGAAATGAAACAATGTGTAAGTTTTTTGCTGAAGAAATGCAAAAGGAATTTGAGATGTCTATGTTTGGTGAGATGAATTTCATTCTTGGGCTAAAAATTAATCAAATAGAAAAAGGGATCTTTATTTCACAGTAGTATGTAAGAGAAATGTTGAAGTTTGGGATGGATGGTTCCAAACTGGTATGCACTCCTATGGTGTCTAGCTGCAAATTGAGTAAAGCTGATGATTCACCTAAGGTTGATAAGAACAAATAAAAATCTATGATTGGTGGATTGTTGTATTTAACTACTACTAGACTTGATATCATGCTTGAAATTTTTCTTGTGGCTAGATTTCAAGAAGATCCTAGAGAAACACATGTTGTTTCTATTATGAGGATATTCAGATATTTGAATGGAACTCTATATTTTGGCTTATGGTATCCTAAGGATATTGATTTTACATTAAGTGCTTATACAGATGCAAATTGGTTAGGTTATGTTGATGATAGAAAAAGTACAAGTGGTGGTGCATTCCTTCTTGGATGCAGATTAGTGTCTTGGTTGAGTTAAAAGCAAGATTCAGTTTCCTTATCCACTATAGAGGAGCTAATTATATTGCTATGGTATCTTGCTATACACAAGTTTTGTGGATGAGACAAACATTGAAAGATATCAAAGTAATGTATGATGATCGTATTTCTGTACTCTTCGATAATACAAGTGCAATTAATATTTCAAAAAATCTAGTGATGCACTCAAGGAAAAAGGATCAAGTTGCTGAAATATTTAATACTAAGGATCTTCCTCAAGATACTTTTGAGTATCTTCAGGAGAATTTAGGGGTTATTTCCCCTCCTTTCTTGAATTAGATGCATATGGAGATGCATCAGTCCAGTGGGTCTATGGATCTATCTTTCTTCTGGAATAATGTTTGGTGGCTACCTCTTAGTGGGAGTAGGTAGTGTCATGTGTTGTCATTGAAAAAGTACTTTGTTATTTATGTCAAAGGGGATATCAAAGTAAATCATCTTTTGTCTTTTCCATTGATGTCAAAGGGGGAGAAAGAATCATGTGAAAATTTTTATCTACTAAGTGGGAGAAATAGAAATATCATGGAAAAATGTGTTCATAGCTATTGTGTTGTCTTTGATAGATTTTCACATCATGTATTGTCATCAATGATAAAGGGGGATATTTTTGCAAGTATGAATATGTTGTCATTGATGTCAACTGGTTAATTGGTTTCCAACTACTTGTTGTTTTCACTGATATCATTGATGATGGTTATTGGCTATATATGTCGAGGATATTGAGAAAATTGTAATAAAGGACAATTACAAATATTTAGTGTTTTCTTTGGGTTATTCTTAGGGCTTTGTTGCTATGCTAGTAAGGATATGAGGTATTGTCTTTGGTTGTTGGGAGTTGTTATATCTATATTTTGGGTTTTTGGATCTTTGTACAGTGCGGGTTATGTTTGCTAGTTGTGAACTATGATTTTCTATGTATCTCACTAAGGTCCAGGAGAAATGTTGTTGCTCTGGATTTCTTCTTATGCAATTCTTACAGCTTGTGATAGGAAAAGTTGTTAATTTTATTATCTCAAAAGATTGGATTGTGCTATGGTTGCGTGCACAATTAATTGATTTGTGTTGTACATTGGTTTGGTCAACGATGTCTTTAACACTACTTTTAAAGTTTATGGAAGCATGTTAAGGTGTGTTGGGACTTGTTTAGGTCCTCCTTAAGAGTGTTTGTTTGGGTCACCCTCATTCTAATTCCATCGTAGAATGTTGTGGCACTGACCTAACTTAAATTTGTAAATACAAATGGTGTGTCGCTAACTTTGGTTGAAGTTCAAAATTGAAGAAGGTATAAATAAAGCTTGAGATGTAGAAGGGTATGTGTAGGATCATGATGGGCCAAAAAGTGGTAATATGATGGGTATGTGACTGGCAACTTTTTTTTTCACCCAAAATTGATGAAACGAAAAGGGTTTCTAAAGGAGACTCTTGGCTTTCCACCAATATATATTATGCTTTACTTTGAATTTAATAAATGATTATTATTCATTTCCCATTTGAATTATGACTAAAGTCCTGATTGATAGGTTGATTGAAAAACATCTATAGCTTTCAAATGGTATCACATTTTTTGAATCCAAAGCATGTGTCACATTTTATGCTTCACATACTATAGGATTAAAAAAAAATCATGAAGTTTTGACCAAGTTAAGGTGGTCAGACATACGAGTTTTTTATATTTAAAAAAAGTTGTAATAAAAATTAATAATTAATTATTTACTTGGAAAAAAAATGAAAAAAAAAAAATGCATCACATCGAGACATGAGTCCTCTATTTATATATAAAATCTTATAAAAAAAAATATTATTTTATTGTGGTTAGGTGGACAAACACCCACTTCTTATTTTTCCTTGAAATTTAAGTACTATTGCATTGAAATTTCAAATTTTTACCAAATATATTTTAAAAAAAACCTAGTAGTTTAGAAACTAGATTCAATTTTCTACAAATTATATTCTTACATATTTTTGAAATAATATAGATAACTTATTCAAATTTTTATGTTAAGTTGCCTAACTTTGATTTTTTTGAATTTTTCACCACTTAAGGGCCTATTTTTTTGATGATGATCCTACACATACCCAAAAAAGAAATGAATGAAAGCAAGATAGATGTGAGATAGATGTGAAATAGTGTTTATATGATGCGAGGTTGAGCATATCAGTGCAAAATAGACTAATTGTGATTTTCTAAAAGCAGTGAGTTGATGGTGTACTTTATCGTTCAAGCATGTCTAAAGTACGTGAGTGAATTGTGGTGGAAATATCCATTGCATTAATATTGTTTTCTCTCTATAACAAATATCTTCTATCTTCTTTATAATTCTATGGTAGTGAGCCCTCTAGGTGGTTAACCCTTTTTTCGATAGTGAGTCCTGATGTAGACAATGACTCCTATTTTTGGAGTGAGCCTTCTCTAGCAATGAGACTTTGTATTCAATTTATATATTCTCTATATTGTGAGCTAATCCTCATTTTGTTTTTTACCTTATTGGGTTTTCCACATAAATGTGGTGTTATTTTGTGTGTGATGATTCTAGTTTCTGATTTTGCACTTAATGATTAATTGCATTAGCAAAGTAAAGTATTTATGAATGATAAATGATCTAAAATCTAGTGGAAGTGCTTAAAGGTTAAAATTTGTTACAACTAATTCACTCCCACTCTAAGTTATCTTGTTCAACAATTGGTATTAGAGCTTGGTTTATTGGAGAAGAGCTTAACTGCTTAAGGAATTTCTAGGATGACAAGAAAGATCACTAGTGAGCTTCCAAGGTTCGATGGAACTAATAATGCCCTCTTTAAGATAAAAATGGAAGGATATCTGGAGTACTATGGATATGATGTTAAGAATTCCTACATGAATACTTGCACTCCTCCTGCAAATGGTTTGAGAACAAATGATGAGATCAAGGAACATGAAGCAAACAACAAGGTGAAGTTTATTATGAAGAATAGTCTTTCTTTCTTTTTTTAGACTGCAGGAATCGGGTAGCACGACCCCCTCTAAACTGCAATGCGCCTGGTAAAATTTTTAATGTGACCGGTGGCACTAGCACGACATGCACTCTGGTACCACAGGGGTGGGGGAGACTAGACCTCGTGACCAACCTCCTGCAACAGGAAAGATTTAGCCAACCGAGCTAGGGCCCCAATCCCCATGAAGAATAGTCTTTCACATTTAGAGTTAATTAAAGTTTCAAATCTAAAGACTGTTGAAGAGGTCTGGGATGAATTGGTGAAGATGCATGAAGGTGATGAAAGGGTTAAAGAAGCTAAATTAAAAAATTTGGACACACAATTCAAGCTCCTAAAGATGTCTTAAAATGAAAACATTAAATCCTATGTACATACAACAAATGAGTTATTAGGTGGAATACGATGAATTGGTGTTATAGTGAATGAATCTAAGATTGTGAAAAAGGTTCTTAGAACTCTCTCTGATGCATATAGTGAAAAGGTATCTACTATTGAGGAATATATAGATTATAAGACATATACTAAAGATAATTTTTTGGGTACTCTAATATCTTATGAAATTAGAAATCCTAGCTTGAGAAATGGATCAAGGACAAAAATTGCTTTTAAGGCTACAAGAGCTCAAGATCTGGATGAAGAGAACTTCTATGATGTAGAAGCTAACTTTGTAAGAAGAATGAAAAAATTCTTCAGTAAGTATGAAGGTAAGTTACCTTTTAAATGGTTTAGTTGTGGAGGATTGGTCACTATGCTTCTAGATGTCCAGAAAGAGCTAAGAAGAATAAAGATAGATTAATCAAAACTTGAACAAAGGGAAGTCAATTAAGAGAGAATATTATGTAAATGAAGATGTTGATTTTTTTTATTAAGAGTTTGACTATGGATATTTTGATGATAATGAATGCTTGTTCTTGGCTATAAAAGAAGAATCTATTTTGGCTAATAATGAAAGACAAGTGAAGGAAAGTCCTTTGGAGAAAAGTGAAGATACAATGATCTCTGCACTACGTGCTAAATATTGAAAGAACTATTGGGTTGTCAAAAATGGTTGTTCACATCACATTACTGGTGATAATAGTAAGTTTGTTAAACTTGAAAATTTTGATGGAGGATTAGTTAAGTTTGGAGATGATATTGGTGCTAAGATTTGTGGAATATGTTTAGTAAGTTTTGATGGCAAGCATAATATGGATGGTGTCTACTATGTTAAGGGATTAAGGAATAATCTCTTGAGTGTTGTACAAATGTGTAGTAAGGGATATAATCTTGTATTTGAGGATGACAAATATGAAATCAAGAAAGAATCCAAAACAATGATTGCTACTAGTAAGACATTTGAAGGAAATATTTATCAGCTTAAGGGTGCTAATGGACATTGCTTTATGACTCAGATTAATGATAGTTGGTTATGACATCGAAGAATGTGTCACATGAATTTTGATAATATGGTGAGGATCAACATTGTTCATGCTGTGAGAGATTTATCGAGGATTACAAAGCCCGTTAATATTGTTTGCAATAATTGTTAGCTAGGAAAACAAGCTAGAAACTGCTTTAGGTCAAAGGAAAAATCTACTACTAGACTATTGGATTTGATTCATACAAATCTATGTGGTCATACAAGAGTGAGAAGTCTACAAGGTGACATGTACTTTAAGCTTCTGATTGATGATTACTCTTGATATACATGGGTTACTTTTCTTAGAGAAAAATATGATGCATTATATAGATTCAAGGAATTTAAGGCTATGGTAGAAAATGAAACAAATTTGAGAATAAAATTCTTGAGGTCTGACAAAGGTGTTGAATTCACCTCCAATGAGTTTAATATGTTTTGTGAAGTTCATTGAATAAAGAGATAGTTATCTACTCCTACAAATCCTTAGGAGAATGGAGTTGTTTAAAGAAAGAACAAAATAATTCAAGAAGCTGCTAGATCTATGATTACAAAGGAAGGTCTAGCAAAATTTTATTGGAGATAAGCTATTCACTATGCTATTTATGTGTTCAATCAATTTCAAGAAAAATCTAATAATACAAAGACCTCTTATGAGCTATAGTGTGGAAAAAGTCCTACTGTCAAGTATTTGAAGGCATTTGGAAGCAAATGTTATATTAGATAGGATGAAAAAAAAATAGGCAAGTTTGAGGCTAGATGTGATGAAGGTATCTTCTTTGGATACTCTAATAGAAGGAAAGTTTACAAATGTTTCAACAAAAAATCAAGAAAGATTGTAGACATCATAAATGTCAAGATTGTTGAAGAATTAGTGAATTTAGTTGAAGTTGATGGATATGTATTTGATGAACCTAATTGCATAAGAATAGAAGAATTTGTCAAAAAATAGGAGAAGCACAACGAAGAAGAAGAATCTCTAGTAGTCTCCCCAAAGACACCTAAGTATGTGTAGAAAAATCATTCAGAAAGTTAAATCATTGGAGACAAGTGGAAAGGAGTATTGAAAAGAAGTAGAGTTGCAACTGATGATGCAATAAATATGTGCTTACTTTTGGAAGTTGAATCAAAGATAGTGAGTGAAGCATGTAATGGGGAGAATTGGATGAAAGCTATGGAAGAACTTATGCACATTAAGAAGAATCAAAGTTGGGAATTGGTCACTAGACCAGAAGATAAGAACATAATTGGATCAAAATGGGTATTTAGAAACAAGTTGAATGAGTATGGAGAAGTGGTTAGAAATAAGGAAAGACTTGTATGTAAAGGTTACTCTCAAGACGAAGCTATATATTTTCAGGAAACCTTTGAGTTTGTGGCAAGGAAAAAAGCTATTAGAATGTTTTTAGCGTTTTTTGCTCATAAAGATTTGAAAGTTTATCAGATGGATGTTAAGTCTGCATTTTGAATGTCAAATTGGAAGAAATAGTCTATATGGAACAACTGGAAGGCTTCCAGTTGTCAGATCAACCAGATATGGCTTGCAGATTAAAGAAAGGTTTATATGGATTGAAGCAATCTCCTAGAGCTTGGCATTCAAGGTTAGACATATATTTGATCCAGTAAGGTTTCAACAAAGGTACAATAGATACTAATATGTATTTTAAAATTGAAAATGACAAGATCTTGATAGTGGTTGTATATGTGGATGACAATATATTTGGAGGAAATGAAACAATGTGCAAGATGTTTGTTGAAGAAATGAAAAAATAATTTGAGATGTCTATGTTTGGTGAGATGAATTTCTTTCTTGGGATACACATTAATAAAAAGAAAAGGGATCTTTATTTCACACTCAAATTATATGTAAAAGAAATGTTGAAGAAGTTTGGGATGAATGGTTCCAAAATGGTATGCACTCCTATGATTACTAGCTAAAAATTTAGTAAATATGATGGCTATTCATCTAAGGTTGATCAGAGCAAATATAGATATTTAAGTTCTACTAGATAAGATATCATGCATGAAGTTTGTCTTATGGCTATATTTCAAGAAGATCATAGAGAAACGCGTGTTACTTCTATTAAGATGATATTTATATATTTGAATGGAACTCTTGATTATGGCTTATGGTATCGTTAGGATACTGATTTTACACTAAGTGCTTATACAGATGTAGGTTTGATAGGCTATGTTGATGTAAAAAATGTACAAGTGATGGTGCATTCTTTCTTGGTTGCATATTGGTGTCTTGGCTGAGTATAAAGAAAGATCCAGTTTCCTTATCCACTATAGAGGCTGAGTATATTGGTATGGCATCTTGTTGTACACAAGTTTTGGATGATATAGACATTAAAAGATATCAGAGTAATGTACATGATGATCCTATTTCTATCTTTTGCAATAATACAAGTGCAATTAACATTTTAAAGAATCTAGTGATGCACTCAAGGACTAAGCATATATCAATAGGGTATCACTTTTTGAGAGAAAAGGTTATGGAAAATAAAGTAAAGCTTGAGTATGTGCCTAAAAAGGATCAAGTTGCTGACATATTTACTAAAGCTCTTATTAAAGATGATTTTGAGTATCTCCAGGAGAAGTAAGGGGTTATTTCCCCCCATTTCTTGAAGTAGATGCATTCAATGGGTCTATGGATCTATCTTTATTTTGGACTGATGTTTGTTGGCTACCTCTTAGGGGGAGTATGTAGTGTCATGTGTTGTCATTGAAAGAGTACTTGTTCTCTATGTCAAAGGGGAAATAAAAATAAAACATATTTTTCCTGTCATTGATGTCAAAGGGGGAGAAAGTATCATGCGAAAAATCTTATCTACTAAGGGGGAGAAACAAAAAAATCATGAAAAAATGTTTTCAGAGTTGTTGTATTGTCTTTGATGGTTTTTCACATGTCATGTATTGATAACAATGAAAAAGGGGGAGATTGTTGTGAGTATGAAGATGTTTTCATGTTTCAAATGGTTAGCTAGTTTCCAATTGGTTGCTATTGTTAATGATGTCACTGATGATGGTTATTAGCTATATATGTCAAGGATATTGAGAAAATTGCAATAAAGGACGATTGTGGGTATTTAGTGTTTACTCCAAGTTTTTCTCCAAGATTTTTTATTATGCTAGTAAAGATCTTATGTATTGTCCTTAGTTGTAAGAAGTTTATATATATAATTTTTTGGGTTTCTGGATCATTGTATAGTGCGAGTTATGCTCACTAGTTGTGAACTATTTTTTTTGTGTATTTGGCTGAGGTCCGAGAGAAATGTTGTTGCCCCATATTTCTTCTTTTTTAAGAATTATGACTTGCGGTTCTTAGGATAAGTTTTTAAGGTTGTGTTCAAGTTAATTTTGTTATCTGGAAAGATTGGATCATGCTAAGGCTGTGTGTGCTTAATTGACTTATGTGTTTTAAATTGGTTTGGTTGACCTTATGTTTAACACTACTTTCAAAGTTTATGAAAGTGTGCTGAGGTGTGTCAATACTTATTTAGGTCATCCTTAAGAGTGTGTGTTTGGTTACCCTCATTCTAATTCCACCATACAATACTTTGGCACTGACCTAATTTAAATTTATAAATACAAATGGTCTATGGATGATTTTGGTTGAAGTTCAAAATTGAAGTTCAAGGTATAAATAAAGGTTGAGATGTAGAAAGGAAATGAATGCAAGCAATATAAGTGTGAGATAGATGCGAAACAGTTTGTATGTAATGCGAGGCTAAGAAAATCAGTGTGAAATATAATTGTGAGTTTCCAAAAGTAGTGAGCTAAAGTTGTACTCTATTGTTCAAGCATGTCTACAAGTGTGAGTGAATTCTAGTGGAAAAATTTGTTGCATTGATTTTTTTTCTCTTTGTAATAAATTTCTTGTATATTCTTTTTAATTTTTTGGTAGTGTGTCCTCTGGGTGGTTAACCCTTGGACAGTGAGTCCTGATCTAAATAGTGACTCTTGTGTTGGGAGCGAACCTTCTCTAGTAGTGAGCCTTTATATTCAGTTTTGATATTATCTATATTGTGAGTTAATCCTCACCGTGGTTTTTCCCTTATTGGGTTTTCCACATAAATTTGGTGTTATTATGTGTATTATGTTTTATTTTCTACTTTTGTACTTATTCATTACATTAGTAGAGTAAAGGATTTATGAATGATAATTGATCTAATCTCTAGTGGAAGTGCTTAAAGGTTAAATTTGTTACAATTGATTCACCCCCTCTCAATTATCTTGTTTAACAATTGGTATCAGAGCTTCATTCCTTGATGAAGAGCTTAACCACTTAAGAAAGGTTTGGGATGGAAAACACGATCACTATTGAGTGTCCTACTTTCGATGGGACTAACAATGCCCTATTTAAGATAAAGATGGAAGGATGTCAATATTACTATGGATATGATGTTGAGAATGCTTACAAGACTAATTACACTCCTGCAAATGATATGAGTACAATTGATGAGATCAAGGAACATGAAGCAAACAACAAGGTGAAGTTTATTATGAAGAATAGTCTTTCACATTCACTATTAATTAAATTTTCAAATCTAAAGACTACTAAAGAGGTATGTGATGAATTGGTGAAGATGCATGAAAATGATGAAAGGGTTAAAGAATCTAAATTGTAGAATTTGGAGGTACAATTCAAGCTCCTATAGATTTTTGAAGATGAAAACATTAAAGCCTATGTACAGAGAGATGGATGAGCTAGTAGGTGGAATGCGAGGAATTAGTGCTACATTGGAATAATCCAAGATTGTTAAGATGATTCTTACAACTCTCCCTGATGCATATAGTGAAAAGATATCTTCTCTTGAGGAATACATAGATTATAAGACATATACTAAAGATAAGTTGTTGGATACTCTAACATCTTATGAAATGAGAAATCCTAGCTTGAGAAATGGATCAAGGATAGAAACTAATTTTAAGGCTACAAGAGTTGAAGATTTGGATGAAGAGAACTTCAATGATGTAGAAGCTAACTTTGCAAAAAGAATGAAAAAGTGCTATGGTAAGTATGAAGGTAAGTTACCTTTTAAATTCATTAGTCGTGGAGGCATTGGTCACTATGCTTCTAGATGTTTGGAAAGAGCTAAGAAGAATAAACATAGATTAAGCAAAGAAAATAAAGGTAAGTCAATTAAGAGAGCATATTATGTAAATGAAGATGCTGGTATTTTTTTATGAAGAGTCCAATTATGGGGATTTTGATGATAATGAATGCTTTTTCTTTGTTATAAAAGGTGAATCTACTTCTACTAATATTGAAAGATAGGTGAAGGAAAGTCTTATGGAGAAAAGTGAAGATACTATGATCTCTTCCCTACATGCTAAACATAGAATGAACTATTGGGTTGTCGATAATGGTTATTCACATCACATGACTGGTTCAATAATAGTAAGTTTGTTAAAATTGAAAATTATGATAAAGGCTTAGTTAAGTTTGGAGATTGGTGCTAAGAGTTGTGGAATATGTTTAGTAAGTTTTGATGGTAAGTATAATACTGATGGTGTCTATTATGTTAAGAGCTTAAGGCATAATCTATTGAATGTTGGAAAAATGTGTAGTGAGGGATATAATATTGTATTTGAGGATGAGAGATGTGAAATCAAGAAAGGATCCATAATAGTGATTTTTGCTGCTAAGAAGTTTGAAGGAAATATTTATCGACTTAAGGGTGTTGATGGACATTGCTTTACTACTTAGATTAATGACAGTTGGTTATGGTACTGAAGAATGTGTCACATGAATTTTCATAATATGATGAAGATCAATGTTATACATGCTATGAAATATCTATAAAGGATTACAAAGCTTGTTGATGTTGTTTGTAAGAATTGCCAGCTTGCAAAACAAGCTAGAAACTACTTTAGGTAAAATGAACAATCTACTACCAAACTATTGGATTTGATTCATATAGATCTTTGTTGTCCTACAAGAGTGAGAAGTATACAAGGTGGAAGGTACTTTATACTGTTGGGAACATAAGGGCGGACAATTGAGAGGGGTGGTGAATCAATTGTCACAAAAATTTAAAACTTAACAAGCTTATTAACCTTATTATCAGATCTGATCAATAACCATGAAAGCATAAATGAACAACACATCAGAAACAAACATAACACCAAGATTTTTTACGTGGAAACCCTATTAGGGGAAAAACCACGGTGGAGGTTAGTCCACAATATTATACATTGTTAAAAGTATAAATAAATGTGAACGTGGAATGCACATGCATTCAGGTGCACTTCCTAGAGCTCAATGCTCAATTAAAAAAGGAAGACTCACTATCTTACAAAAGGATTTTAATTACATCCAGAATATTTTCAATTGAGAAAATAGCATCTGCTAATGCCTGATTATAGTTCTGGTTAAGCACATGAACACTTCTTCACACTCTACTCATTCTTCTTCACACTCTACTTCTGCATTTGAATGGTTGGGAAATTATTTGCACATCTCATACAAAAGAACACCTTGTACGCACATTCAAATGGAATAAATAATCAATCATATATATCTGCAACAAGAGATTACATCGCTACATGTCGGCCTCAACAAAATAATAAAATGAGTACAAACTATCGGCCCAAAACAATAAAGATTATTAATGCAAATCAACCAATGTTGGCCAAAACATAGTGAAGACCCAAAATAAAATTATCAAACATGAACAACCTTCAAAAATATTCCTTGAAGATCCACAAGACGCTTTAACACCTTGGTAGCCAAGAACATGAAAAACATGAATACACAAGAGAAAATATATAATTGTGAGCACATCGATCAATATGGATGTGCAACATAGATAGAGTATGATCTAGAAACATCCAAAAACATCATGAATCACTAGAGAAGCATCTGCAACAACTGAACTTACTAAAATCACATCATATTTATTTAGGAACACCAACTGAAGCAACATAAAAATTGTCAAAATAAAAATCTTCATAACTCGATCAAATCTTCACATGGATATTTGAAACTGAATGCGGATAAACTATATATATACTTGAAAAGAAACCCTTTAATCCACAACCTTTGATCATCAACGTACTAAACTAAACAACAGACTGAACTTCACTTCACCACTAATAACCTGCAACTTATTTCACTACAATTTTCTCAATATCCTTGACATATATAGGTTTTAAGACATTAATTCCAATAGTGTTGAAATCAATGACAACCACTTATTAGAAACACAACCACAACATACAACAATCTACCCCTTTGGCATTGATGGCAACACATGATGTGAAAAACACCATCAACACAACTATCTTCAACACTTACTCCCCCTTAGGTTTTGACTCTTTTCTCTTCAATTATTTTACATGAATCTTCTCCACACATGACTCGTATCCTTAGATAATTCATAGTTTTTCACATGAATCTTCTCCCACTTTGACATCAATGAAAAATATCTCTTTTCTCCACACAAGCTTTAAACCACATATCTGAATATCTGACTACTCCCCTTGAGTAGCAACCACCACAACATCAATCTAGATCAAGATATGAATATGAAATGCACAAATTGATGCAATTCAATGCATCTTAGTTCTGATTAGGAGGAGTAATCACCCCTAGCTTCCCTTTGAGATACTCAAAAGAATCCTTAGGAATGGCTTTGTAAATATTTTTGCGATCTATTCATTTGTAGGCACATACTCCAATTTGAATTCCTTTTCACTCACCTTCTCTCTCAAAAAGTGAAACTTGATAGATATATGCCTGGTCTTTGAATACAACACCATATTCTTAGAAATGTTAATTACACTTGAATTATCACTGAATATAGCAATAGGTTCATCATACACAACTCTGATATATTTCAACATTTGCTTCATCAACAATACTTGAGTACAACTATTAGTAGCAGCAATGTGTTTTTCCTTTGCAGTAGATAAAGAAATGGAATTTTGCTTCTTACTTAACCATGAAATCAACTTCTTACCCAAGAAGAATGCACCACCACTAGTACTCTTTTTTTCATCCACATCACCTGCCCAATCAACATTAGTAAAAGCACTCAAAGTAAGATCCTTATATTTAGGATACCACAGGTCAAAATGAACTGTCCCCTTCAAGTATCTTAAAATCCTCTTCACATCAGTTACATAAGATTCCTTAAGATCAACTTGAAATCTTGCAACAATGCATACAACATTCATGATATCTGGTCTAGTTTGAGTCAAGTAGAGCAATCCACCACTCATCGATCTGTATCTAGTTTAATTTTCTTTTGGAGAATCATCATCTTGTGTCTTGGTCACCATAGGTGTACCAACTAGCTTTGAATCTTCCATACCAACTTCTTTAGCAACTCTTTCATATATTTGTACTGAGATATGAAGATCCCTTTATCTAACTGAGTAATTTGCAATCCCCAAAAAAATTCATCTCACCAATCAGACATCCCAAACTCATTATGCATGATCTCATCAACAAAATTCATGCACAAAATATCATCTCCTCCAAAAATGATATCATCAACAAAGACTTCAACAATCAAATCTTTATCATGATCAATCTTGAAATACAAATTATTATCAACAATACCTTTATTAAATCCAAGCTTCAACAAATACTTGTCCAATCTGGCATACCATGCTCTTGGGGCTTGCTTAAGTCCACACAATGCTTTCTTCAACAGACAAACCATATCTAACTAATCAGTCAATTGAAATCCATCAAGTTGCTCAACATACACCTCCTCTTCCAATTCACCATTTAGAAATGCTAACTTGACATCCATCTAATAAAATTTGTAGTTTTTGTAAGCAACATAAGCAATAAATAGTCACACAGCTTCAATCCTAGCAACAGGGGAAAAAGTTTCTTCAAAGACAATTCCTTCTATCTGAGAATATCCTTTACACACCAATCTTGTTTTCTTTCTAACAACTTCACCTTGCTCATTCAACTTGTTTCTAAAGACCCATTTTGTTCCAATTATATTTTTGTCCTTAGGTATAGGAACAAGAATCCATGTATTATTCTTCTCAATTTGTTGTATTTCTTTCATTGCTTCCACCTAAGTTTCATCTTTTCATGCTTCATTCACACTATTAGGATCAATCTTTGAAATCAAACAGTATTCTTCTACAATTTTTCTCCTAGTCTAAACAACTTTGTTCTTATCACCTATAATTTGATCTTCTAAATGATTTAGTATTACATTCCTTGGAGTCTTAGGATGTTCTTGAACTTTTGGCTCTTGTGATCTCTCTTATGCACTTTCACTAGTTCCTTCCTCTTGATTTCTTGATTCACCAGAATGATTTGAACTTGATTTTGAGTTTGAACTTTCTTTCCTATGACTGAACTATTATTCTAATCATCTAAATCATATCCATAGGTTTTGGATGGTCTAGCTATGTCTTCATCAACCTTGACATTTGCACTTTCAACTACTTTCCTCAATCTCTTGTTGTAGCATCAGTAGGACTTACTCTTAGTAGAATAACCAAAAAAGATTCCTTGATCACTCCTAGCATCAAACTTTCCTATATCTTCATCTCTTCTAATATAGCATTTACTCCCAAATATTTTAAAATATCTAACAATAGGCTTATGACCAGACCATAGCTCAAAAGGGGTCTTACTAATATCACCTTTGACTTGTACCCAATTTAGGATGTAAACAACAGTACTCATAGCTTCTCTCCAATAGATATGAGAAACATTTCCTTCCAACATCATAGTCCTAGCAACATCTTGAAATGTCCTGTTCTTCCTTTCCACAAGTTCATTTTGTTGAGGGGTCCGCGGGGTAGATAATTGTCCCTTTATCCCATGCACTTCACAAAAAGAACTAAACTCATGGGAAGTGAATTCACCACCTCTATTTGATCTCAAACATTCAATCTTCAGACCTATCTCTATCTCAACCATAGCCTTAAAAATATTAAATTTCTCTAGAGCTTTAGATTTTTCCCTTAAGAATGTAACCCACATCAATCTAGAGTAATCATCAATAAGTAACATGAAGTACCTATCTCTTTATAAAATTCTAACTCTAGAAGGATGTCACAAATAAGTATGAACAAGCTCCAACACTTCTTTTGAACAATGTCATTTGTTGTGAAATGAAATTATAGTTTGCTTCCCTAATAGACATTCCTTTCATATAGTATTAGTAGGCTTTACCAACTTAGGAAGATCTCTCAATGCCTGAGTAGAACTTATCTTGATAATATTGTCAAATTTTACATGACACATTCTCCTATGCCACAACCAACTTTCATCAACTTGAGCAATCAGACAACTTTTACTAGCAACATCCAAATGAAAGATGTTACCTTTTTGTTTTTGTACCTGAAGCAATCACATTTCTAGAACTCCGTAATATTCTACACTTACCATTCTTGAATTGAAGATTGTATCCCTTGTCAACCATCTGTCTGAAACTTAAGAGATTATGCTTTAAACCTTGCACATAAAGAACATCATCAATAATATTCTTACCATCAAGAAAAATATATCCTCTACCACAGATTACACTATTTTTGTATCACCAAATCTTACAACACCACCATCATACATTTTCAAGCTCACAAACTTACTTCTATCACCTGTCATGTGATGAGAGCATCCAATGTCAATCACCCATTCATCTTTCTCTTCAACTCTGGCCGCTAGAGCTTTCTCCACATTTGTACACCTAGCAGATTTAGTAGGGGTAGGATCATTTTCCTTGATAGCAATAAATACCCATTCATCTTCACTTGCATTCCCTTTATTAGATTCATCATTTGTCACACCTTCATTAGTAGCATAATAATACTTTCTTTGAAATTTAGGCTTGTTAGGTCTTGGCTTAGTGACTCTTTCCAAACACCTTAATGCAAAATGACCTATCTTATTGCAATAAAAACATTTAATAGGAAATTTTCCTTTATACTTACCTTCTCCTTTGGCTTCCCTTTTGAAAATAAGTTCTTCAAGCTCCTCTAGCTTTCTCTCCTCTTCTTCAATACATTTCCTCCTCATACTTTAATACCTTTCTAGAATAACTTTCATTCACCCAGATCATATCTCTGCTTATCTCTTCCAAAAGTAGTAGCTTTGAATGTAGATCTATTTTAGGAAGAGCATCACCAAACTCACTTAACTCAAAAGAAGTAAGCTTACCAATCAACATGTCTCTGGTTACAATTTTTTACAATTTGGAGCTCCTCAATAGCAGTAACTTTGACTATGTATGCAACATGAAAGGATCTAAGCACTTTAACAACAATCTCTGATTCTTCCAACGGTCCCCCAACACATCTGATACCACACACAAGTTCATTGACTCTTTGCATGAAAGTAGTAATGTTCTCATCATCACTCATTCTCAACATTTCATATTTCCCTTTCAAACTTTGTAACTTAACAATCTTCACATTAGCATCACCTTCATACAAAGTTTCCAACATTTTCTAGATCTCATAAGTAGTCTTCAGATCCATAACATTTGTCATCTTAGGATCAATCAAAGCACTCAAAAATGCTTCCTTAGCCCTAATATTATACTCAACATCCCTAATCTCAACAATAATATAGGACCATTCTAAGGAATAACATACCTATTGCTTGTAATGCTCCAATAGAGTTCACCAATGCATCTCATATGGCATTCCATTCAAGTCTTCCACAAAGAATAATTTGTTCCATCAAATCTCGGACTATCCTTCTTATATGCCAGGATCTTGGATCACCTCAAACTGTCAAAATTATTCCAAGGAACCTACTCTGATACCAATTGTTGGCAACACAAGGATAGACAACTGAGAGGGGGGGTGAATCAATTGTCACATAAATTTAAAACTTAAGAAACTTATTAACCTTATTCTTAGATCTTATCAATAACCATGAAAGCATAAATAAAAAACACATTAGAAACACACATAACACCAAGATTTTTTTACGTGGAAACCCTATTAGGGGAGAAACCACGGTGGAGGTTAGTCCACAAGATTATACCCTATTAAAAGTATATAGAAATGTGAATGGGGAATGCACATGCATTCAACCACACTGCCTAGAGTTCACTGCTGAATTACAAAAGGATTTGGATTTCATCTAGAAGACTTTGAATTAAGAAAATAGCATTTTCTAATGCCTTATTACAATTCGAGTTAAGCACATGAACACTTCTTCTGTAACGCCCTGCCGTGTGAACCCAAAAGGACAACAAACACTACAATTTTTTTATTTTTTTAAAAATGAAACATTGCGTAAGATTATTTTGTACATTCATGACATGAATAGTAGTTATGCATTTACAAAGTCATCTATGTCCTCTGGGGTACACAAAACGGTCATTACGAAACCTAAACTTTTACCAAGACAAAAGGGAATAAAAAACCAAGATTACATAATGATGACATACAACTATTATTGATCAAAAGAGAGGAAAGGATATTCATCATGTATTACATTTCAACACATTATTTATTATTAAAATTGTGGCACATATTTCCATAGATACAACACATCATGTTTACATTAATACATTACATAATTCTTCCCTTATATCAACAGGAAGAGTAAAACAAGTACAAGAATAATTACATCAATGAGGAAAAATGTACAAGGCAAAGAACAGTCTTCGATCAAGTGAAGTCTTGGAAACTCTGTACCTGCTTTTGCAACATGAACACAACTTGGGAACCCAATGGGGTGCATAGCATGTTCCACCTGACCATGTGGACCCGAAGGCCCATGACCATGATAGGAAAGTTGAACAATCACAAGAAAAAACCACAAGATCAACCAAAACACAATATACAACAATCTAAATGACTACTTATGAGGTGATTGCTTCAAGAGGCATATGAAGGAAAAGCAAGGGACATTGTGGGAGAGTTTCACCACATGATCCTAATACAAACTTTATAACAATAAGGGGTTTACCAAACATAAAACACCAATTTTTACTAGTCCAAGTACAAATGTGAGGCATGGGCCATCTTTCCAAACAACCATAACAAGAGGAAAACTATGAAATAAGGTAACATCCACAAGAGTTCAAAAACTAACAATTAAATCAAACATTTCCTAAATCAAATCAAAGAAATCCAACATAAACCCATTACCCAATGCCTTAGGAAGCCTATAACACCAACTAAAGGGTACGCAAATACTAGGGTTCCCAAATAACTCACATCAAGGTGTGGCTATAAGAAAGACATTGCATAAAGTCTCCTCAATAAGAATTAACACAAAAGGAAGACACATCATAGAACCACAAAATGACTATATAACTTCCATAATCACAAAACAAGAAGTGAAGAGTAAATGAGGCAATATCATAATGAGATCCTCAAATTGACTCAAAGCTAACATAACTAACTATAATTACCAACAGTAAATTCAGCCAATAGGGCATCCAAGGGAGACCTCAATTTTCTCAACACACGATACCCTAACAATTAACAATTTGGCTCAAAACCAACTTTAACCAATTCAACAACCACAACAACCACAATAACCAACCCTTCTAAAATATTTTCAACTTCATGCAATAACGACCATAACCATGCAATCAAGAAACAATTACCATAACTGATCGTCTATTCCACTAGAACAATAACCAAGTTCACTTTCACTTCACAAACAACACATTATTGGAAGTAACAATCAAACTAACAATACAACCAACCACATGAAAGAACTAATCAATTATCCATACAGATATTCCTATAGTTCAACATTAAAATAACAACTCAATAAGTAACATTCTAGTTTCCTCGCCACTTATCCTAGCTATGACTCTAAGCTGTCAATCAGAACCAATTAATAGAGTCATGCTTAACTCTTTCATTAAACATTTTTAAGTGCTTAAATCACATATTTATAGAATATCAAATGAAAAATGTAAAACACCAAGTGGAATAAGCCTTATGTCAATTAGGAAATGCAAGAGAAACCATTGTTAGAGGATAAAAAGAATAATCCTAATTTTATTTGTCAATAAAATCTTCTATCTTGAGCCCACGTTCTCATTATACATATACATATATATATATATATATATATATATATATATATATATATATATATATATATATATATATATATATATATATATTACATTGTATCCTTTATAAGTAACTCATCTTACTTTTAAATTGAAGGCTTATAACATATAACTAAATAATTTCCTATAAATATGTTTACACAATTTCAACAACACATATACTTGCATATTTATTGTAACCTTAAAACTACTTTCTAAATAATAAATCAACTATATATAAATCTATTTCAATTTAGATTATTTAAATAATATTATTCTTCACAATTCAACACTATTTATAAAACACCATATGTAGCGCATCTATGAAAAAATAATAACTAAATATCTAAGTTTTACATGGATCAATTATAACTAATTATCAAATTCAAGATTGTTCAACATAGTGTTCGTTTTCATTTAGCTCTCCAATCTAGATCCTTTCATTAGATACTACCACAACCAATATCCATCCAATAATTATTATCTCCAATTTTTATCAAAACACACATTTAGACATAGCTACATAGATCTGTGGTGCATACTTTTGAAATCTGCAAAACTAAACTTCATACAAGGTTAGTAACTCACAAATTCCTCAAGAATGACCCTATGAAATACCTTGCAAATGCTTCAAAATGCAACAAAGGGTAAAAGAAAATTAAAAGCATCATGAAAACACTTAACAAGTTACCTATTCCATAGTGGATTGGTGTCACATGTGCTAGTGACCCTTTCCCAATCCTTGATCAAAGCTCAAGATGATGTAAATGCAATGGAAAATGATGAGCAAGATGAGTTCTCAAATTAAGAGAGTAACCTTGCATAAAAGTTGTGGAGGGATTGTGAAGGATTTGTTCAAAGTTGAAGCTTCTATTTAAGGATTTTCAAAATGCTAAGTGTTGAAGAGAGACCAATGTGGGACTAAGATTAGACAAATGAAAGAAGGACACTTGTCAAGTGGTGATAGGCCAATGGTTGTGCAAGATTTGGGAAGAGTGCCCATGAGAGGGAGAATTTGAATTCAAATTTTGCAAAAAATTTTGAGAGGGGGACAAGAAAAACAACAATAAATGCAATGTTGGAGGGACAAATCAACTTGTCATGTTGAGGGAAAATGAGGGTTTTTAATAAATCAATAAAATTGATTTATTTGTGCAAGTGGCTAGATCTAGATAATGCAAGTGGGTGAGATTAGCATTTAATCAAGATTAGATTAAATTAATGATGATTAGGCTGATTTGACCAATTTGACTTGATTTAGGGATTTAAATCAAATCAAAGGGAGATGAATGATGATCTAAGATTTAATTAAATAAATAATTGATTTATTTAATTCAAAGAGATGATGATAGGATCAAGTTTGATTTATTTGGTTTAAGCTGATGACTTTAGGAGATTGATAAATAAACTTGATCTATTTTCCAAATGGATGAATATGACCTAGTTGAATGCATTATGTGAATTTGACGTGTCTACATTTTGCCCCTCTTTGAAGCAATGTACTTGTTGCATTGGTTCAAAGAATAAACTTGCCACGATCAAAATTCAAAAAAATTCTGATTTTTCGAATGCAACAGCGGAAAGAAGTACACTGGTACATTGCCCCCTCGAGAGATCGAGCGAAAAGATTCAATTTGATTGTCGATCTCATGATAAAGAGGTTCAAAATGGATGGTTATGGACGATGATGCAAATGAGATGATTTTTAAGATGCTTAGAATAACAAAACTATATTATCCTAAACAACTTAAATGTGATGATGGATGAGATGGATTATGCAATGGATGATTTATGAGATGCTTAGACTAACAGATCTATATGATGATGATTATGCATGTGAGATGATATGCATAATACTAATGATTTATGGATGCAAGATGAATGCATAATGGATGCATGATGGATGCATTGGTGATGATGATTAACTATTCATGCTATGATGTTAGTGCGAAAAATGAAGAAATTAGATGATGACAAGAGGATCCAACAAACCAACGTTATGAGAGATGATGATGAGAAAAGATAGATGGATAATTTGCTTATCAAGGATTGGGATTTTCAAAGGGTCACTTACTTTATGTTTGATAACACGCCTAACCATGATGCATCAAGGTATAAAGGACCAGGATGGCATTGCACTTAGTGTGATGGACTTTGACTTGACAATCAGATAGGAGTATTCTTGTTCACACCTGACATACGAAAACCTTGCTAGGATGCTCTTTAGAAGTTTCAAACATCTTGGACCAAAACACAGAGAGGTATAACCAATCAATGCAATAGTTAACAAGCTGATCAAAACATCCTCTATACATATCTAGCAAAGCAAGTATTTGCCAAGTTATTTTACAAGAACGTCCAACAAGCACAGCAAAAAAAAAAAATGATCGTTGCCCCATTCCTATCTCTCTAAATCCTTCGTTCGGATATCATCGAGAGGTCCTTGGACTGAGCACAACAAGATAAGTCCAAAGAAAAAGATAAAGCACACAAACAAGTTGATGTTCTTCAATACCGCTAACCAAAAGGGAATGTGTTTTTAAGGATAAGAACCGAAACTATTGCCAAAAGATAATGCCCATTGTAGGAAGGATACATCCTAGGACATGTTAGTGGATGGCAGCACGTCATTTCGTCTATCCAAAGTGTTGTTTCTGATAAATAATGCCCTTGTGGAAGGATTCATCCTAGGACATGATGTTATCAGATGATTGATATGGGACTGTTTGGATGATGGATTATCGACACAAAGACATGACCAACTTGTTTACGTCTGACTTAGACTTGAGACTTGACGCTTTTTGAGTTTTACTTTTAACCTGCTAGACTTGTTTCTAACTGTCTCACCAAAGGTTGAGGATGATGATCAGTTTATTATGAATGGTGTTTATTGCGGGTGCAAGCGAGATGAGGGTAGATGGATTTTTTCAAATATTTGGATGTTTTTGATGTTTTACAATGTTTTGAGGCTATTTTTTGGTATTTTTTAAGGTTTTCAAATGTTTTGATTTTCAATTTTCCAATGTTTTTGGGATTTTCTGAGATTTTGACCAAGAGACTAACCTAAAGACCTATCCTAGGGGCCTTGGGGGCTTATCAACAGATTAGCCTTGCCTACGTTATACACACAGAGACCACGTAGTTCGACTGACGATTCAACCAATTTACAAATGATGATATACATGATGAATTGTTAGTTTATTATGACGGACTCCTATAGGACTGACCTAAATGTCTCGGGGGATGATCAAAGATCAACCTTGCCTATGTTCAAGCTCAGAGACGACGTAGTTTGATAAGACGACCTTGTTTTTGGCTTTTTGAATGACTTTTTGACCTGTTTTTTGGATTTTGATATGTTTTGAATGTTTTTGGATTTTTCTGGTTTTCTGATGTTTTTGGATTTTCTGATTTTTTAATGTTTTTCGATTTTTTGATTTTTCAGACGTTTTTGGATTTTCTAATTTTGAGGACTTTTAAGAATATACATGAATCCGATCTGATGGGAACATGCCCCCAACATGATACAATAGACTACTCGATAAAGGTAGGACAAACCGACCTTGAGGATGGGCGAGTAGTACTAGGAGGGATCATGATACGAACACATGACCAAGCTATGGTGCGGACATGAATGGATGAGTGATGGATGGAGATATGGATGAGATGGATGATGGAAGTGAAATGGATGGATGATGCAGATCAAGCCATAAAGATCCTGGTGGATGGAAAGTGCTTATTTATACAAGGCACTTTGGGTTGACTCGCAGAGTACTTGCCCAAAGTGCCACTGAAGTGGTTTTCACTAGAGGACGATTTTTTTGATCCTTTTCTGATTTTTTTGGATTTTTTTCTTTTTTGATTCTTTGCTGTTACCAAGACACTGTTTGCCAGGTTTTTGCAGATAACCATTTTTCGGGACTTTTCTGATTTTTTTTTGGATTTTTGGTTTATGCACGGAATAATTAGGCATAAAACTTTTTGAGATGGGATCTATTCATGGGCTCTGAGAGTTCCCCTTGGTGTTGATAGTTGATACTTTGATTTGCTTAACTATTGTGATGAAAGGTCCTAACCAATTGGGTTCGAACTTTCCTTTGCTGCTAGGATTTAGGACATTCTTCTGATTTTCTTTTAAGACCAATTCTCTGACTTGGAAAGTACTGCTTCTAATCTTCTTGTTGTAGCTTCATTTGAGTCTATTTTGATAGACTTGTAGATGACTCAAAGCATCTATGCATCTCTCATCCAGTAGCTCCAGCTCGTTTAATCTTGACACCTAGTAGTCCTCATTAGTGATGAGATTTTGCAATGATATTCTAGGGATGGGAGATGCGATCTCAATGGGAAATTACAACTTCTAATCAAAGACCAAGGAGAATGGGGTGGTGCGGTGGTATGCGAATGTTGGATTCGATAAGCCAGGCGGGATGGGCTAGAGATGCGATCCGGAAACCCTGCGTCATTGGCCGTTTCTTGGATTTTAGGATGGTTTTGTTCCTTCTGCTTAGCCATTTCCTTAGGGATAGATGCAGGTGGAAGCGATGTTGGATTTTGAATTTCTTGCACTGAAGATTGTGAAACTCACGGTTCTTGAATGGTGTACCATTATGAAATAATAATGGCTTGTGGGACACCATAACAGCATATGAGATAGTTGAGGATAAATTTTGAATCTGCTTCGGTTATATATGTCATGGGTATCACTTCCACCCACTTTGTGAAGTACTCAGTTGCAGTTATGATGAATTTATGGCCATTGGATGAGGTGGGTGTGATTTTTCCAATGAGATCGAGTGCCCATTGTGAGAAGGGCCAAGGTGTGATAAATTGGATGGAGCTCTTAAGCTAGAGCATGGATAGGAGTCCATCTGCTGACATTATATACACCTCTTAAGCGGGGTCATGCGCTTCTCTCCCATTGTGAGCTAATAGTACACAGGCCTCGAGCGGGACAGCGGCAATGGTGTGTTGGTGTGAGGCACGAAATACGTTATGAACCTTCGGTTAAATGGTTAATACCTCCTCAAAATTTAAACCGATTAGTAAGGTTACCTTCTATGCTTCTCACGGTATAAGGTATCACCTAGGATGACAAATCTGGATGCCTTTTTTGATAAAAGGTTCATTTTAGGCTCGATGGTAGAGTTAGCGGGTAAGACTCTATTGAAGATATGTATAGATGTCATAGCTGATACAGGATTACCCGAGGACCAGCGATTTGATACACATATTGATTTTGGTACCTCAGATGGCTAGAAGACGAGAAGTTTCTCGATCAGAAATTCATATTTTGGCATTGTGAGAAGGGATGTCTACTAGAGACCCAATTGCTTAGCCATGGCATCTTGACTCTGTTGTTGGTTCTTGGAATCTGCTCAAATGTTATGTCAATGAAGGATTCCTTGAGAGTCTCCACCAATTTCTTGTATGGAGTTAGCTTGTCATCCTTAGTCTGATATTCATCATTAACTTGATTTATGATCAACTGAGAGTCTCCGTAGACATTGAGGGCTATGATATTCCATTGCACTGCTATCCTAAGACCTATAGTCAAAGCCTCATATTTTGCTATGTTGTTCGTGCAAGGGAATGCTAGTTTGTATGATCTTGGTATGCAGTCCCCCCGTGGGGTGATGAAGAAGACACCAGCTCTTGATCCATCTTGTGTATATGACCCATCGAAGTATAGTTTCCAGTGATTAGCAGCATTGAGGTTAAAAATAGACTCATCTGGAAACACTATGACAAGGGGATTCTCAGAATACATAGGTGCTTCTGCTAATTGGTCTGCAATAACTTGACCCTTGATGGCTTTTCTTTCAACATACTCAATGTCATATTCTGATAATATCATGACCCATTTTTCCATTCTGCCAGTTAACATTGTCTTTGATAAGAGATATTTAAGGGGCTCAATTTTGGCAAAAAGCTTGATCTTGTGTGCCAACATGTAGTGTCTAAATTTTTGGGATGTAAACACTAGTGTGAGGCAAGCTTTTTCGATGAAGGAGTAATTTAGCTCGTGACCGACCATTGTCTTGCTGATATAGTAGATGGCCCTCTCGATCCATTTCATCATCTTGAGCTAGGGGAGAGCTCCAAAGGGCTACGTTTGGTATGAAACACATAGCTCGAATCAATGGCTTCTTTGGGATAAAGGCATTAAAATGGAGTATACATTAAGATATTACTTTTATTTTGTTGAATGCCTCTTCACGCCCGGTGTATCCCATTTTGTCGCTCCCTTGTGGAGTGGAGGGTGAAATATGGTTCTACGCTTGTCTGCCGGTTATTATGAACCTTCTAATGGATTGGAGCCTTCCTTGGAGACCTCTCAGTTGTTTTAAATTCCTTGGTGCTTCCATCTCGAGGATTGGTTTGACTTTTGCAGGATCCACCTCGATACCCCTCATGGAGACTATGTATCTTAGTAATTTGCTTGATTGTACACCAAAGACACACTTCTTTGGATTTAGTCTGACCTTGTATTCCTCTAATCTATCAAAGATAGCACTTAGGGTTACTATGTGATCTTTCTCTTTCTTGACTTAGCTAGAATGTCATCGAACATAGTCTTTGACTATTTTGTGAATCATGTCATGGAAGATCAATGTCATGGCCCTTTGATATGTTGCTCCTACATTCTTTAGGCTGAATGGCATCATGTTCCAGCAGTAGGTCCCCCACAGACAAGTGAAATCCATCTTGTCTTGGTCTTCTTTTTCTATCATGATTCAGTTATATCCTGAAAATCCATCCATTAATGATAGCATCTCATGCCCTGCTGTCATGTCTACAATCATGTCGATATTGGGAAGTGGGAAATCATCCTTGGGACATGCCTTGTTCAAATCTCTAAAATCTATATAGATTCTGATAGCTCCATCAGGTTTTGAAATAGGTACCAAGTTTGATACCCATTCTGGATAATCAATTGGTCAGATGAATCCAACATCTAATAGCTTTTTGAGCTCCATTTTGACTAACAAAGCGATTTGAGGATGCATTTTGTGAAGCTTCTACTTGACAGGTTTTGCATCTGGATACATTGCTAGGTGGTGGACCACAGTATTTGGATCAAGTCCTGGCATATAAGCATAACTCCATGCAAAGTTTATTTGTCTTTCCCTTAGGAATGCTACTAGGATTTCTTTCTCTTCTGATAATAGTGATTCCATATAGAATGTGATATGCGGGGTCTCCTTTGTTCCTAGGTTGACTGGGTTTCATTTTTCAGCCAAGACTGCTAACTTCTCTTGATGAATAGCTCTTAGGGGAAGATTGAATCCTTCATCCTCAGGTGCCTCAGAGAGGTTTTCACTGTTGGATACGTCCTTTCTTTTTACTATTTTCTTGTCAGAGAGTGCCACGGTGTGGTTTTCACTCAAGGACTTGGGTATGATTCTTAGTTTCTCACTTTTGCGACTAAAGGATTCAATCATTTCCCCATAATAGGCATGTGTATCAAACTCCATTATGAATCCTGCCTTATGATCTCTGTCTGGAATGTTATCTCTCAATCCCATGAATTATGAGAGCGCTTCATCATTTTTGAATGTATCGAGAACTAGTGGTCCTCGTTGGTCATAGTCGATTAGCTAGGGGTAGACTAAGTGGATCTCGTGATTTTGACTATCTGGTTCAAAAGATATGGTACTAATCATACACAGGGTGGTATCTTCAAATAACCTAGGTAGGTTGGATAAGGTATCTTCATCATCACTACTAATGTAGGGCTTAGTTATAAAATTATGTGCGTCTCGACCTGTGACTATATTGGTGAGTGTAGTTGTACTATTACTGGCTGAGGATAAACATTAGCGGCTCTAACCGGAGGACTTTGGCCATGTATGGTTATTCTCGGAGTGGTACATCCAAGACCAAGATTTGTTATGGGTCGTGTCTCTGGCATGATAGGTATTATGAGCCCATTGTCATTTTGTCCCAATCTTTGGTTTATGTCGTAACCCATCGCAAACATCATTTGTAGGCCCCTGCTTCTTTCATCCATTGGTAATTCAGGTGTTGGTCTTTCATCTCGATACAACATGTTTGATGGATTTGCTTCAATTACCTCATGGCCAAGGTCTCCCCATCTTGTGAATTCAGGATAATTTTGAGGATAGGTTTGTGATGTGGGAGCTTGATTTTCTTGTGGGCATCCTTGTGATCTTGGAGATTATGGTAACTCTCCTATCACAAAAGCATTGTTAGGGAGCTTATAACTTCCACAGCCATCCTCTTGGATGATGAGCTTGATATCGGATATGGTGGGAATGGCAGGAGTGGGAGGTGTCTCTATCGCAGAAGTGGACGTGAGGGTGGCCGGGTCAATGTATGATGTGGATGGGCCCTCATCATTCTTTGGCACTTGGGGGATTTTGTAATATTTGGCCTTAAGATTCTTGCAATATGAGAATGGTTCAGGATCTCTGTGGATGGTAACCTCTTGTCCATTATGTGTGAATTTCACACATTGGTGGAAAGTTGATGCTACGGCTTTCATCGCATGAATCCATGGGCATCCCAGGAGGATATTGTATGGAAATTCGAGGTCCAAGACCTGACATGTGGTTTCCATGAGTGTTGGCCCTACTTGGATAGGGAGCTTAATTGTGCCCTGAGATACTCTTTCTTGGTCATCATATGCTCTTATTGTGATGCCCTTTCCTTTATCGATGGAATCTTTTGATATTTTCAACTGCTTGATGAGGCTAAGAGAACAAATGTTCAAACCTGCACCTCCATCCACCAAGACCCTTTTGATTTTTCTTTTGTTTACAATGACTTCCAAGTGAAGTGCACAATTGTGAGATGGTTGGGCGGGGAAATCTTGGTCAGAAAATGTAAGGAGATTAGGTGTTATGATGTTTCTGACCATAGCTTGGAATTGTTCCGCATCGAGGTCTGCGAGGATGGTAGCTGAGGCTAATGCTTCCTTGAGGATATTTTTATGCGTTGATGAGATTTTTAATAACTCCATGATGGAGATGTGTGTTGGTGTTCTTTTGAGTTGGTCTACAACATTGTAGCTATATGGAACGACTCTTGATGTAGGGACTCTATTGGGTTGGGATGATCCTGCGATGGTGACTTTTCTGCCTCTTGTGGTGACTCCACAGTCTTTGGCATGAGTGCCCTTGATGGTGATGACCATGTAGTCTTCATTTAGGGAGGCAACGACTATTTCGTATACATGATTTACACTGCCTTTTCCTTTATCCTTGTTATTCCCTTTGTTGCCATGATTCGACATCGAATTCGTGTAGATTTTATGATCCTGATTCCTAGTAGGTGCTTCCACATTTATGATTCTTTTGTTGATGAGATCTTGGATGATGTTCTTGAGTCTCATACAATTGTTTGTGGTGTGGCCTTTGATTTTGTGGAACTCACATAGTTGATTTTCATTGTACCAAGGAGGTTTGACATCAGGTTCTTGGTAATTCTCAAATGTAGGAGCTTGGATGAGTTTTTCATTGATTAGCTTTTTCATGATGTCCTCAAGTGGTTCCCCCAAAGTAGTGCATTTTTGTTTGGGGTATGTTTTGCATTGAGGTGGTCCTCTTTGGTCATTGACGTTATTGATGATGGGATTATTGGGTTGGTATGTTGTGTGATGAGTGTTTTGGCGTTGATTTTGGATTGGCGGTGCGGGTGTATTTTGGCATGGACCACTAATGACCACCTTGGCATCAACGATACCATCATTAGTGATGTTCTTGTTTCTCACCCATGTACGAGGTTTATCATTGTAATTTGATGGTGGAGATTGTTTTGCTATTCGTGATATGACATTGATTTGGCGGGTTGGGTCACAAGGGCTCTTTCGATGCTAAGCGCCTTGGAGATCAGTTTATCATAGGTGGTGATTCCCTAAACCTTGACATGAAATGACAAGCGACTTTCAAGGTTGGTTATGATTGTGCAGACTTGTTGCTCTTCTGGCATGGTCCACTTGCTCCGATTGGCCTTGGATCGCCATCGTTGAAGAAATGAAGCGAAAGATTCATTTTTCCCTTGTTTTAGAGTGTATAGTTCTTCAAGACTGACATCCATTGTAATGTTACATGCATAGTTTCTAATGAATTCATGTATGATTTCCTAGAATGTTCTTATGCCTGAGGGTAAGCAAGAGAACCATTCTATAGTGTTTCCTACCAAGCTCCTAGGGAATAGCCGCATCAGATAAGTATCATCATATGCAACCTCCATACAATGAACCTAGAATTCCCTGATGTGATCTTCAGGATTTCTCGTCACTCGATATTTGTCAAATTTAGGGATCTCAAATCCCTTAGGGAATGGTTTCATGTCTAGGCTCCTATCGAATGGATAGGGACACAGGTTGCTTTGTGTTTTGGTTGTCCTCCCCGATTGAAGGTCAAGCACTTGTTGCGAGAGCAACCTAAGTTGTGTCGTTACATCGCTTTGTGGATCAGGGGGTGGGATGAATGTGTTTTGAGGTGTTGCAATTGTGGTTTGGATGGATGGGTTGGTTGATGCATTGTTCAATGGTATCAGTATGTTGTGGCGGGCAAAGTAGGCTTCTACTTGCTTTTGGATGAACAATGCTTGTTGTTGCTCTTGTTGTTGTTGTGCTAGGATTTGTGCTTGTTGTTGCACTTGTTGTTGTTCCAACAACGCTTGTTGTTGTGCTTGCTACTGTGCTTGTTGTTGTTCTAACAACGCTTGTTGTTCTGCTTGTTCTTGTTCCCACAATGCTTGTTGTTGGGCTGCCAATTATGCTGCTTCTTGCTGCTCTTGGTATTGCTTTAGTGCTTGCTGATATGTTTGCATTTGTGTTGCTTGTGTAATAAGTTGTGCTTAATCATGCGCTTGTTGTGCTTGAGCTTGCACTTGCGCTTGTGCTGCTTGTTGTTGTAATAAAAGTTGTGCTTGAGCTTGCACTTGTTGTGCTTGAGCTTGTGCTTGCGCTTGTGCTGCTTGTTGTTGTAATAAAAGTTGTGCTTGAGCAACCCTTTGTGCTTGTAATGCTTGTACAGCTTGGGCGGCTTGTTGTTGTTGCTGTTGCAATAAAGCTTGGGATTTTTGTGCTTGTTGTGCTTGTAATGTGGCTTGTGTAGCTTTGGCAGCTTGCGCATCTTGAGCGGCTTGTTGCACGACTTTTTGTTTCTACACTTGTTGGTATCCTCTTTGAAAAGCGGCTTGTAATGCTGTGTCAAATTGGTTTGATGTGGTGAACGTTGGTGGTGGTGGGGGTGGTGGTGGGTTTGGAATGGTGGTAGATGATGATGTTGTGTTGATTATTTGGTTGGTGGATGGTGTTGTTGTGTTGATTACATGATTGGTGGATGGTGTTGTTGATGTGATTGGCCCTTGAGAGACCATGCTTTGCAATGTTGTGGGGGTGTTTGATGATGTTTCCATTACTTGTGTGTTTGTCGTTTGTTGGTGTGATGTCAATAATAAGTTTTGAGCATTTGGAAAAATGTTTTGACTGATGGTTGGGATGTTGTTTTGATTGATACTCAGTAGAGGGGGAATCCCTAAACCAAGGAGTGGTGTAGATGACAATGGTGATGGTGGGAGAGGTGGAAATGTAAGGGGGGTGAATCCTTGCGAGAGTGTTGTGGTGTTGAAAATGCCCCCTGGTCTGAATATGTCTCCCTCCTCTTGTGAATTTGTGAGAAGAGGTGTTTGTGGTGCTCCATGAAAAGATGTTGATGATGGGTCATAATGTAAAGTGAGAGGAACAATTTGGTGTAATGGATTATGGAGGATGTTTTGTTCCACTGTGGTGTTTGCGTCCAGGTTTTGGTTATTCACAAGGGGATGTGATTGAAGTGCATTGAGGAATGTGTTTCCCTTATTAACGTTGGGTTGAGTTGGAGCAAATGATGTTGTGATTTGTGGGATATTTTCGTGACATTTTGAGATGGGGGTGTAGATGAAATGGGGATGGTGGATGAGATTGGTGGAAAAGATGTCTCTACTATAGTGCTCACATCAAAATCTGAAGGCAACTTGGCCCCTTGTTTTGCTAGTTCAAGCATGTACAATGAAGGGTTAAGTCTCATCATGATGTTGATGATTCTATGGTTGTCCGGATTTTGAAGCATTTAAGCTATTTCTTCGTGAAACATTCCAAAGGTAAGATGCTCCCCTTGGTTTCCTCTTGTGGGTTTTGCGATGATGTTGGAAGGCTAATTGTGAGATTTCCATCCCCAATGGGATTCATTTCAGGAGTGGTTTGGCTAAGATCACTTGAAGTGGGTGTTTCTTTGTTGGCTTCCATACTCTTATTGTATTGAGATCTAGTTAGAACCATAAAACAGGGATCAATCTTTGAGAATATGGGAGATGAATCTCTTGATTCTTTGGATTAATCTCTATTTTATGTCCCAAAGTGAAAATTTTAGGATGCTTTTTTTTTTTTGGGATCAAAGGTGGTGATATGATGATGAATGATATGAATGTTTTGGCTTTTGATAAATCTTGAATGAGACACTAGGCTTTAGGACTTGGATTTGATTGGATTTTGGATTTGGTATTTTGTCCTTGACTTTGATTTTGATTTTATTTTTGGATTTTGAACAAAAGGAACCCTAAGATTTTTGATAATGATCTAAGGGATGGATTCGTTCAAAGGATGACTATTTGAATATGTGTGAAGAGAAGGATGCATCTATCCACACCTATTCAAATAAGATGATAGCTTTTGCTAAGCATATGCAGAAGGATTCATCTACATATACTAAGATAGGCAAGATGATTTGGATAACTTTGACTAAGGATATGCAAAAGGATGCATTTACACATTCCTAGCCAAAGGTGTTTTGATAAATGTTTTCAAGGACTTGGTCACAATGTTTTTGGATGATTTTGATTTTTTTGCCACAAAGCCTAGTATCAAGGATAATTTCAAGATTATCCAAAAGATGATTTGTGAGATGGATTTGATGTTTTGAAAGATGGATGAAAGAGGTTTGATTTTTTTTTATCCTTAGTTGAACCTAAAAATACACTTTGTTTTCCTAGACCTAGGTATTGAAGAGCATGCAAATTCTTCCTAAAGACCTTTGTAACCAAGGATTGATTTCATTTGAACTTTCATTTTCAGATTTTCAATGATTTTTTTACTTTGGGATTTGTGAGTCTCCAATCACACATGAAAATTCATTTTTCTTAGCTTTGATTAATGGCTTTATTTTACCAAAAACACTTTCTTTGATTAAGGTTTCAAACTAAGATGTCTAATGTCTTAATTTCTTTAAACCCCACAAGATATTTTATGTGGAAGTTCAATGAACTTAAGGCAAGGGTTTTCCTATTGTTTACTCAAGAAGACAAATTGAGGTATAATCCAATGCTTAGGAACCTCTAAGGACATGAATCCCAAGGGAAAGCAATAGCATATGGATTGATTCAATGATATTTTTCTTCAAAAGGGTTTGAAATTTTGAGAATCATGTTGAATGTTTGTTTGCAAAATGTTTTCAAATACAACACTGTGTTTTCAAACGAAGAACAAGTACAAGCCCCATGGATGTGAAAGACAATATTTGTTGAATCCCTACTTGGAAAAGTCCAGCTACGCTTATCTTTAGCGAATGGTTAGATGCTTGACCCCACTGGCTCCCCTCCACGACTCATTAACGTCAATCGGGGTAGCCAAGCATCAACACCCATGAAACTCCCATGGAATGTTTTCCATTTCTACTAAAGACCATAAAAGTGTGGGGCAGCTTCAGAATGACCGTTCTTGCACCAACAAATAGATTAAGGATTTTGGAAAATTCTAGCACATGGGTTCTAGTAAGGACTTTTTGTACGTGGAGATTGACCCATTCAGCAAGAGTCCCCTTTCGGATCCATCTTGTCAGAGCCAACCATGTGATAATGGCGTTTAACCAATACCCACATTTATATCCCGGCTGGAAATACTCTTGGCTTTAGAGTGTTACCGGTTGAGTCGTTCCCTTGGGTGAGTACTTTTCCCCCAAGGCAGGCCCTCTAAGATAAACAAAAGCAAGCAAAGACACAATCCGTAACTTGATCAATCTTTGACGGCACAAAGAAAGAGAATATATGCGAAAATGCCCCTACTCACACTCACACAAGATATTGTTCAATTTTAAGCCCAAATCAAAGTGTTTCAAAGCAATAAAATGCATTTGGAATGTTTCTCTTCCACCCTAGATCGCACGAAGTGCAAGGGGAGAGGATAGGCACTCAAAATGCACCAAAGACAAAATCACACAATTCAAGCACTTGTTTGTTTTATAGCCTTCAAAGCAATTGTGAGTTCGTTTTAAGCATCAAATGAAGTATGAAGATTGCTTGTCCAATTTTTAGCCCAAAACAAAATCTAGTAAGTGTCTAAGCTTGAATTTTAACCTTTTGCGAATGGAAAAAATCAAATTGTTCTTTTTAGACCCAAAGGAAAATTAGTGTCCTAGGAGCGAAAAGGTAACAATTTCGTAAAGAAGTGTTGAACAAACACTTAAAGCGTTTAAAAACACTTTGGTTTTTTCAAAATATCCTCCCCCTTTCATTTTCCTTTGCTAGCCTTCTCCTTGCTTTCCTTCGTTTTCACGTTGTACCTTTGTTGAATTTTCGCTTTCCTTGTACCTATAAACAAAAAAAAAGACAATTACGTGAGAATCCAATTTATTTTGATTTAATTTCAAACAATAACATGATCCTAAGTGATGATAATAAAAGTAAGTCATTTAATGATCCTATTTGAGAAGGCATCATACTTGTTTGAATTTTTCTCCCTCCTTTATCACAATTTACATCACTAAAGGTATCGATTTTAATAAATCTATCACAAAGAATACACCTTTCGAAAGCATCATCCTAAGTTCAAATGTTTACTATTTCAAAGTAACCATAATGATGACTCAATTTATAACTCAACGCTGAGAAAATAAAAAAGAAGTCAACTTTTAAAGAATAAATAGGCACTAAGGTTGTGGCACATTTCAAAATGTAATGATATAGACATTAAGTTTAAATCAACTTAGGCATTAAATTGATCAAATATGAACTTTTGGACAGAATATCTCAAAGAATCAATGACTCATGATACGGTCTTAAATGTGGTGTGCATAATCATGCATGTAAATCATAATAAACTTGTAAGGATTAATTTGTTGAAGAGGCATAAGAAAAGCTTCAACGCATTTTATCATTTAGAAATGATCATAGAAGAGTGCACAGCTAATAAAATACAACTTTTTCAGTGTACCAGCTTCTTTTTTTCTTTCCTCCCACTTGCTTTGCCACGTAGCAAAATCTTCTTATTAGTCATATCCCACCAACTTATTGTCAGAGAAATGAATGCAGTTTTGAAAACATAGAGAGATTTTAATCATTCAACTCATATCCTATCAATACACCGCTGGAGGAAAAAAAGAAAATTGGTAGGTGTAAAGAAGAAAATAGCAGTAGAAACTTTCGAGTTATTGTAACTGGTAAGTGTAAAAAAGATAATTCTGCACCATTCCACCAACATCCCCAGCTGTGCATAAAAATAGATATAATCACTGCAATAAGGAAACAAAAATGATTAATAAATATCCATCACTCAAAAGACAAGAAATTCCAGGTCAAGATTACATTAAAGACTATCTTAAATGCAGGGATGAAGTATTGGAGACTAATCAACTAAAAGATCTTCCTGAAGATTTGATTAGCTTTATATGCCCACTGTCCAAGCTTACATGACTACCAGCATCCTCACAACCTCATAGAATAAGTACATCGACTGCTTCAGGAGAATGCAATTGGCAGGTATAAAGATGGCGCAGAGTTTAAGACAGTCATATTTTGAAATAATGTACGCTTGTGATATAAATGCACGAAACTGAAATTAGAAAATGTACGCTTTTCTTTGGACCTTTTTTCCTGATTTATTTGGCATAAGATCTGATTTCGAACACCATTGTGTTTGTGCACCAACGGTGGAATTTATACTCATTAAATGGACCATTTGACTATATTCAAATCCCATAAACAAGTCGCATGGATCATTAAATGGACCATTTGACTCATTGAATGCGTGAAATCACAGACAATTCGCATGAACTGATAGACAAAATGAGTGAAAGTCTCAATATGACAGGGTTTGAATTGCAACAGGAACCACATGCCGGTGTAGCTTCAGACTAGTAGAAGGGATTACATGAAGGTTCACCCCTTCTTAAGAATAAAATAACTAGTGGTGCTTTCAGATTGTTGTGACCAGCCATCGCCACTTCATTCTCATAGAGGCCATATTTTAAAAAGAAAAAGCAATGGAAGTAAGCAATTAAGGAATACAGACAAGCTATTTCCACTCGTAGGAAAATTCTTGAAAGTCAAAAGTAAATTTAATACAGTGCACAGGCAATAGCTGGTACTTCATAGAAAGCCAGCAACTGTCTTAAATGCTTAAAAAAAATTGAGGTACTTCATAGAAAGCCACATGTATAAAATGGATTTTTAAAAAGGCTTTGCAAGCTGTAGGAATAAAAACGTGCCCAAATACCATTCAAACACTTTCAAAATAAATGCAATTAGTCTATGTAAAATTGCACCCCAATGCTGTTTAAAAGAACTTTCAGACTAAATCCAATGGTAGTGTAAAGCTATAGGTCTTAATCCTAGCAGAGGATGAGAATAGGTAATGGCTTTCCAGATACAAGTTACGCATCTTAAAGGCCAGCTAATTGTGACTTTAAGATTTTCCCCTGCCAGGCGCATTCATTAAGAAACCTTTGTTTTTTTGAAAGCAGACATAAAATAAAATCTGATAAGAAATTTAATGCAGCAGTGTAAAGACTTATTCAGAGAAATTTCAGAAAGAATGCTAGTTTTAAAGTAAAGAGAACATCTTCAACTAAAATGAGAATTTAGAGATAGAGAAAGCATGTTAACACAAATTAAGCAAGCATGTTTTCTCATCTTAACATTTAGACAACATAGTCAATAATAGTTTAAACAGAACTTGAAGCTTGAACAAGACAAAGAATCTACAGTTCTATTTAAACATATTGAAGCCCTCCTTCTAGCGCCAAATGTGGTGCATACTTTTGAAATCTGCAAAACTAAACTTCATACAAGGTTAGTAACTCACAAATTCCTCAAGAATGACCCTATGAAATACCTTGCAAATGCTTCAAAATGCAACAAAGGGTAAAAGAAAATTAAAAGCATCATGAAAACACTTAACAAGTTACCTATTCCATAGTGGATTGGTGTCACACGTGCTAGTGACCCTTTCCCAATCCTCCATCAAAGCTCAAGATGATGTAAATGCAATGGAAAATGATGAGTAAGATGAGTTCTCAAATTAAGAGAGTAACCTTGCATAAAAGTTGTGGAGGGATTGTGAAGGATTTGTTCAAAGTTGAAGCTTCTATTTAAGGATTTTCAAAATGCTAAGTGTTGAAGAGAGACCAATGTGGGACTAAGATTAGACAAATGAAAGAAGGACACTTGTCAAGTGGTGATAGGCCAATGGTTGTGCAAGATTTGGGAAGAGTGCCCATGAGAGGGAGAATTTGAATTCAAATTTTGCAATAAATTTTGAGAGGGGGACAAGAAAAACAACAATAAATGCAATGTTGGAGGGACAAATCAACTTGTCATGTTGAGGGAAAATGAGGGTTTTTAATAAATCAATAAAATTGATTTATTTGTGCAAGTGGCTAAATCTAGATAATGCAAGTGGGTGAGATTAGCATTTAATCAAGAGTAGATTAAATTAATGATGATTAGGCTGATTTGACCAATTTGACTTGATTTAGGGATTTAAATCAAATCAAAGGGAGATGAATGATGATCTGAGATTTAATTAAATAAATGATTGATTTATTTAATTCAAAGAGATGATGATAGGATCAAGTTTGATTTATTTGATTTAAGCTGATGACTTTAGGAGATTGATAAATAAACTTGATCTATTTTCCAAATGGATGAATATGACCTAGTTGAATGCATTATGTGAATTTGACGTGTCTACATTTTGCCCCTCTTTGAAGCAATGTACTTGTTGCATTGGTTCAAAGAATAAACTTGCCGCGATCAAAATTCAAAAAAATTCTGATTTTTTGGATGCCCTAGCGGAAAGTACACTGGTACAAGATCAATATATAATAAATTAAAAGAATTCAATAGATAAAACAATAAATAAAAGAAAACTGAATTTATATTTTTCAACAAATTTGGACAATGAAGGGGCTATTTATTTTTCTTTTCTAAGTTTATTTTATTACTTTTGAAACAACTTTAATTGCTCTTTTCTTTTCTTTAAATGAAATAAAGATATTTTCATGCTTTTACTATGATGTATGTTATTATAGTACTAATAATTTATTACTATTTATTTTATTTTTATTTACATTATTTTTATATTATTTTATTTTATTTTATTTTGTTTAAATAATCTTTGAATGAAATAAAGAACTTGCAACATTCTTATTAATTATAATATTATTTAGTAATAATAATAATAATATTATTATTATTATTATTATTTATATAATAATTGAAATAATCTCTAACTTAAACATAATATGTACACATACACATATATGTACACACACACACACACACACACACACACACACACACACACACACACACACACACACACACATATATATATATTTGCTACACAAAATACTGTTATCCAAGAAATACATTAGACTACAACAACATATTGATAAACATTTATATTTATATATTCCTATATAAACGAGTATTAATTAAACAACACATACATTGAATGGTATTTATCTGATTAAGTAGCAAATTAACTACTTCTCAAAATAGAATGAAACATAATGAATCAAAAAATCATGAATAAACACTTCCAAAAATTTCCAAGATGAACGATATGAAGGGGTGCTACATCCTCCCCTCTTAGCAATCGACTTACTACTAGAAGTCGCACAATGACATAAAAACACACAATTATATGCACAATATGACAATGAACTAACAACTGTTCAACCAAATAATTAAAACAACATAAATTAAACAATTGAGATTGAACGACTCAGAATGAAACATTACCAAGATGAAAACAGGGTTGTAGACAAACCACATCGTCAGAAACAAATGGCAGGGTGAAGGACGAGGACCAGGAACTTTCTTGTCAACTTTGGTTTCCACATCATACCCATTGGGATTATAGGGAACACTCAAACCTAATAAGGAAAGTGGAGTTGATGCCTAGTACCTGTGACTTGCATCCAAACAAGATGTCAAGTACATATATATCAAATAACAAGCACACTATCAGAGGAAATCATGGCGTAGTAGGGCGCTCGTGAATGAGTGACGCTACACTGTTCTCCTCACCAAGACCTCAATTAGTAATGACAACATTGAGTACAATGATTACATCATAAAACAATTACTAAACAATTGCATAACTACATAGTACATCAAAAACATCTGAACAGAGTAACATAGTCATCCAAGCAAACTAAACTGTCAACCAAACCGGTCAACCTAGTGAAACAATCATTGTCATATTCTTAAAGTACATAACATAACATGAAAAAGTATCAAAATAGTGATCACACATGAGAGACATTACATTCATTCACAGGTTCTAATTATCATCTACACTATCTTCTAATCATGATCTTAAAGGAAAAGATAGTGATCTACAATTAACATTATAGTTAAGAATTTACTAGCTATCATATGAAGGATTCTACAAACGTACTTATTTTGAATGTACTTCTTAACTATTTAACAACTAAGGTATAAAAATATGAACAAAGCGATATTCTAAAAGTTATCAAGAATATAAGTCCATCAATAAGGCTACGAGTAATTCAAATACGAACTAGTTGACAAAAATATTAACCAATACTGCCTAACATGATATTAATATGAATAAAGGCTAATTCTTTTGCAATGCTTAATAATTTTTCACAATGATGATCAAGAAAATCCTACTATGATAGCCCATGTCACAACAAAAAATTTAATAAATTTACAACAATAATCAAAGAATTCCAGTTCTTGAAAATACTAACTAAAACTTGTCTAAATTGCATCCTAAAGTTTTACCCAAAATCTAGTACTTCACACAGCAATCACATTATAAGAAACATCATAAAGTCATCAAAAATCAATACATCACAAGCATAGAACAAGTTTATATGATAAGCATAACCAATTTAATCCAATCACAACTTCAATCTCCATGCAACAATATGTCATACACATAATTAACAAGTGTCAAGGTCCTCAAGTTAGATAACATGTCATGCAACCCAAATCAAAATGGTGGGACAATCACCAAAAAAGAAGGGTCACAACAATCAAGAAAGGGTGATAGAAGACAACAACGCAAGTTCAAGAGTCAAACTATATGACAAACTTTACACCCTTTCATAACAGAAAGTACAATTTAACACATCATAAACACAAAATTCTAGGTTAAAAAACTCATTTTCCACATACAAACACAAACTTACATCACCAGGAATCACATCACAAGGCTATGCAAAGGTCCATCTAGACATCAAAAAGTAGCATAGTAATCCATGATACATAATCCATGAGCCAAGAGCCAATATCCATCTCACATAATCCATACCTCACACTTAGTGGCTTGATAGTGTTAGGCCACACACACATGGTGATACCATCCAAGCAAGACCACAATGACCTATCTCTTGTTGTATAAAGTGGTTAGCCTCCAAGATATAGTCATCACACATAGGTGGGTAGTGGGTGCTAGTTGTATATTAGCCTCACATACCCCCATCCTCAAGGTTCCCTATGTTTGCTTCCTCGTACACACTCACCAAGCCTGCCTCATATGTCCTTGGGGACGAATCACAATACGACATATTTCTGACATAAAAAACAATAAGGATAAACTGGTTTAGCCACCAAAGTCATAAAATAAATATCAAATAAGATTCAATTTCATTAATAAAGCAAGAAATGTGCACAATGTCAACACTAAATCAAATGTAACCACAAGGGCTATAAATAAATAAGGTCACAAAGTGTGGCTAAACCATTACAACCAAATATAAAAAAAATTTCATCCTTTATAGACAATAAAAAATCATCAATAACCATATATGAAGTCCTCAATCTTCAAAATTGCACAATACAACACTGCATGACTAGATACTAGCCACTAAATGAGGAAGGAGGGGACATCGTCAGGCTATAACAGTAGCCCTCATGTGGTATGAAGTGAGAATTCCATCCACATGACCCAAAGTGTGCTCCTTGGTTGCACCCTAACTTTCGTTGTCACATGACATGGTCATACGCCAGTCAGAGAAGGCACGCACTGGATGTATGCCACATGACAGTGTGTTTGTGGCTCCGCGAAAGTAGGCACATGCATAACACACCCTGCATAGCGATACCTCATGGAGAAGGCACACACAGGTACTTGTCGTAGCCAAAGGTATACATGGCTAGGACATACCCATATGCTAACCAACCCAAACATTGTCGAAAGAAAACATGAGGGTGTGCAGGATCATGATGGGCCAAAAAGTGGCAATATGATGGGTATGTGGTTGATGACTTTTCTTTTACCCAAAATTGATGAAACGAAAAGGGTTTTTAAAGGACATTCTCAGCTTTCCACCAATTATTCTTTACTTTTAATTTAATAAATAATTATTATTCATTTTCTATTCGAATTACAACTAAAGTCCTGAATGATAGGTTGATTGAAAAACATCTATAGCTTTCAAACGGCATCACATTTTTTGAATCCAAAACATGTGTCACATTCTATGCTTCGCATACTATAGGATTAAAAATAAAAATAAATTTCATGAAGTTTTGACCAAGTTAAGGTGGTCAAACATCACAGTTTTATATTTTTTAAAAAATTTCATAAAAATCATAATTAATTATTTACTTGGAAAAAAATTACAAAAAATATGCATCACATCGGGACATGAGTCATCTAGTTATATCTAAAATATTATAAAAAAATATTATCATTTTATTGTGGTTAGGGTGGTTAGATAGACACCTACTTATTTTTTCCTTGAAATTTAAGTACTACTTCATTGAAATTTCAAATTTTCACCATATATATATATTTGAACAAACCTAGTAGTTTAGAAACTACATTCAATTTGCTACAAATTCTATTCTTACATGCTTTTGAAAAATATAGATAACTTATTCAAATTTTTACGTCAAGTTTCCTAACTCTGATTTTTTTGAATTTTTTGCCACTTAAGGGCTTGTTCTTTCCATGAAGATCCTGCACATACCCATGAGTATCCCTCTACAAGTGTGTGAGGCCCCATTACACTCATCACACAATAGGGTATCATAACACAATCTCATATTGCACCTTCACATGTCTATCAATGTGGCATCATGTCCTCGAGCCTAGCTTGCTACTATTAGCAACACGACATCATCACCAACACTATGTCAGAACATCAGTGGGGGGTGATCCCACAAAACTTGGTTTACAATTTTTGGGAGATTCTAATTTTTACTAAAATCACATATTCTTAGAAAATATATGATTTAAGTCTTAAAATTTTTCATTTAAAGCATTCCAATTGAAGAGTGTTTGATCAAACTACCTTAGATCAAACCCCTTTGGATAGAACCCCGCTAGTTTTAAACCATACCTATAACAGAGTCTCCTTTACACCTATCAAAATGCTTCCTTTGATTTACCTTTTGGGGGATCAAATGAATTCATTTAAAATTTATTTTTTGTAAATATGTAACCTCCTTATTATAAGCTTCCAAAAACGTATAATTTTAAATAAATTTAATTTTATTATTATATTTATTTTTTATTTCTTGTGAATGTAGGTTTTTCACTGAAAATCAAGCTCTCTATTTTGCACATGTGGAAAAATAGAAGATTATGAAAACAAAAAATTAGAAAAATATGAGTGCACTAGATATTGAAGTCCTTGATCCAGCAAAAAAAAATTTGAATTTTGATACATACAAAAAAAGTTATGCATTATATAGTCTGCCTATGTCTGAATTGTAATTGGTTTGACTTCAAAACTTGATTACGGAAAAAATATTCAATAAAACACTATCTAACCAAGTGGAAGCACTAGATATTAGAGTTACAAATCTAAATTCGAAAAAATTAGAATTTTATCCTTCATGGAAAAAAAATTATGCATTATATGGTGAGCATCACTCCTTAAAAATGTTGTTTTATGAAAAAAACTGGTTTTTGAGGGAGATGGAAAAATAGGTGCAATCTGATTCCAAAAATTTTGAAAAAAATATATTTATAATCTACAAAAAAAAATTCACGAAACTCTAGTTTGCATCATCTTCAAATTCCTCACAGTTTAGCCGCTATAGGTGCTCAAAAATGAAGATTTAGTTAGAAATAAATATTTCAGTGTCCAGTTTGGCCAAAAATTGTAAACCACTATTGTGGGATCACCCTAGGGTGAGGCATTATATCCCTTGCATCATGTCGGAACATGTGCAAATACGGTGTCTACAATACATATACGAGTATATCAATATGGGGCTATTCGAGCTTCACCTCTCATACTGACGAGGTTGAATCATTAATGCTAGCTCAACATCCCTTCAGACGGCTAGGCATAAACTAACAATCCAATGTTGTTGTACTCAAAACTATGTGGTTTAGGCTAGCACATATGGATCAAGTACCATGATCCATCATAAGAAGTAGTGAGTATGTCTCCTCAGGATCGGTTGAGCTAAGACCGCTTTGGTTTGCAATGTGCATATGCTACACACTCCACCCAATAAACATTGTGGTTGCTACTACCCCTTCATGGATTGAGGGGCTAGAGAACCAAAAGAAAAAAATCTATGAAACTACCTTTTGGCTACTCTTATATATATATAGATTTTCAACCACACCTTGGTTGGCCCTCAATCAGGTAACAAACATACAAACACACATAATGGTATGGTTAATCCCACAACAAATACAACATATTTCAAATGGATGGGTACACTATGTCACCATCCCATGGGCCTTGTGTGTTATGGGCCCACAAAACAAGTACGGGGTATTCACAACACTCAACCAATGCACAGTTACTGGTTTCTCACATTTACAAGGGAAAACAATTATATACACAATTTCATAAGTATACTTACTTCCATCAATGATGTGATTCATATCATTCCATCCTTTCCACAACCCTTTATCAATTCTTCCTTCACCCTACTCTTTTCCATAGATCGAATGATGCTAAATGTCAATGTCATGATCATCGTGATCACTTAACAACTTCACTTAACAAACTCACTAGGACAACATAATGGGCTCATATGAAACTAGAGTGCATAGTGTATGAACCTAGGCTCTGATACCAATGATGTAATGCCCCAGTGTGTGAATCCCAAAGGACAACAAACACCACAAAATTTTTTAAAAAATGAGACATTACTTAAGATTATTTTGTATATTCATTACATGAATATCAGTTAGGCATTTACAAAGTCATCTACATCCTCTAGGGTACATGGAATGTTCATTACAAAACCTAAACTTTTACCAAGATGAAAGTGAATAAAAAACCAAGAATACATAATGATGACATACAGCCATTATTAATCAAAAGAGAGGAAAGGATATTCATGATGTATTACATTTCAACTTATAGTTTAATATTACAATTATGGAGCATATTTCCATGGATACAACACATCATTTTTACATTAATACATTACACAATGCTTCCATTATATCGATGGGAAGACTACAACAGGTACAAGAATAATTACATCAATGAAGAAAAAGGTACAAGGCGAAGAACAGTCTTCAACCAAGTGAAGCCTTGGAAACTCTGTGTCCACTTCCGCAGCACGAACACAACTTGGGAGCCCAATGGGGTGCATAACACATTCCACCCAACCATGTAGACCCGAAGGCCCACCCCCCATGATATGAGTTGACAAGAAAGGCCCACGACCAAGATAGGCAAGCTGAACGATCACAAGACCAAACCATAAGATCAATCAAAACACAATATACAATAATATCAACGACTACTTATGAGGTGACTACTTCCAGAGGCATACAAAGAAAAAGCAGGGGACACTATGGCAGAGTGTCACCGCACGATCCTAATACGGGTATGTGCAGGATCATCATGGAAAAAATAGGCCCTTAAGTGGAAAAAATTTAGAAAAATCAGAATTAGGCAACTTGACATAAAAATTTGAATAAGTTATCTATATTATTTCAAAAATATGTAAGAATAGAATCTATAGCAAACTGAATTTAGTTTCTAAACTACTAGGTTTCTTTTTTTTTTAAATCTATTCGGTGAAAATTTGAAATTTCAATGCAGTAGTACTTAAATTTTAGGGATGTTTGTCTAACCACCCTATCTACAATAAAATTATAATATTTTTTTATAAGATTTTAGATATAAGTAGAGGACTCATGTCCCGATGTGATGCATATTTTTTTGTAATTTCTTTCCAAGTAAATAATTAATTATGATTTTTTTATTACAATTTTTAAAAAGTATAAAATCTTGTATGTCTGACCACCTCAACTTGGTCAAAACTTCATTAAATTCAATTTTTCTTTTTTTCATCCTAGAGTATATGAAGCATAGAATGTGATGCTTGTTTTGGATTCAAAAAATGTGATATTGTTTGAAAGCTATAGATGTTTTTTAATTAGCCTATCAATCAGGACTTTAGTCGTAATTCAAATAGAAAATAAATAATAATTATTTATTAAATTCAAAGTAAATCATAATTTATATTGGTGGAAAGCTGAGAAACTCCTTTAAAAACCCTTTTCATTTCATTAGTTTTGGGTAAAAAATAAGTTGTTAGCCACATACCCTACACATACCCATCATATTGCCACTTTTTGGCCCATCATGATCCTACACATACCCATACAAATTTTACAACAACAAGGGGTGTAAAAATCATAAAACACCAAATTTTACTAGTCCAAGTACAAACGTGAGGCATGGACCATCTCGCCAAATAGCCATAACAAGAGGAAAACTACAAAATAAGGTAACATCCACAAGAGTTCAAAAACTAATAATTAAATCAAACATTTCCAAAATCAAATCAAAGAAATACAACATAAACCCATTACCCAATGCCTCAGGAAGCCTATAACACCAAATTTCACATACACCCAACAAAAGGGTACACAAATACTAGGGTTCCCAAAGAACTCACATCAAGGCTTGGCTACAAGAAAGACATTGCATAAAGTCTCCTCAATAAGAATTAACACAAAAGGAAGACTCATATCATGGAACTGCAAAATGACTATATAACTTTCATAATCACAAAATGACAAGTGAAGAGTAAAGGAGGCAATATCATAATGAGATCCTCAAACTAACTCAAAGATAACATAACTAACCATAATTAACAAGAGTAAATTCAGCCAATAGGGCATCCAAGGGAGACCTCAATTTTCTCCACACATGATACCCTAACAACTAACAATTTGGCTCAAAACTTTAACCAATTCAATAGCCACAACAACCAAAATAACCAACCCTTCTAAAAGACTTTCAACTTCACACAATAATGACCATAACCATGCAATCAAGAAACAATTACCATAACTAATCGTCTATTCCACTAGAACAATAGCCAAGTTCACTCTCACTTTGAAAACAACACATTACTTGAAGTGACAATCAAACCAACAATACAACCAACCACATGAAAGGACTACTCAATTGTCATAAAGATATTCCTATAGTTCAACATTAAAATAACAACTCAATAAGTAACATTCTAGTTTCCTCATCACTTATCCTAGCTATGACTCTAAGCTATCAATCAGAACCAATTTAGAGTCATGCTTAACTCTTTTCTTAAACATTTTTAAGTGCTTAAATAACACATTTATAGAATATCAAATGAAAAATGTAAAACACCAAGTGGAATAAGCCTTACGTCAATTAGGAAATGCAAGAGAAACCATTGCTAGAGTATAAAAAGAGTAATCATAATTTTATTTTTCAATAAAATCTTCTATCTTGAGCCCATGTTCTCATATATATATATATATATATATATATATATATATATATATATATATATATATATATATATATATATATATATCCTTTATAAGTAACTCATCTTACTTTTAAATTGAAGGCTTATAACATATAACTAAATAATTTCCTATAAATGTGTTTACACAATTTCAACAACACATATACTTGCATATTTATTGTAACCTTAAAACTACTTTCTAAATAATAAATCAACCATATGTAAATCTATTTCAATTTAGATTATTTAAAGAATACTATTCTTCACGATTCAACACTATATTTATAAAACACCATACGTAGCCCATCTATAAAAAAATGATAACTAAATATCTAAGTTTTACATGGATCAATTAAAACTAATTATCAAATTCAAGATTGTTCAACATAGTGTTAGTTTTCATTTAGCTCTCCAGTCCAGATCCTTTCATTAGATACTACCACAACCAATATCCATCCAATAATTATTATCTCCATTTTTTTTATCGAAATACACTTTTAGACATAGGTACATAAATCAAAATATAATAAATTAAAAGAAATCAATAGATAAAATATAAATAAAAGAAAACTAAATTTATATTTTTCAACAAATCTGGACAGTGATATTAAGGAAGGTGTTTCTCCTAAAATATCATTTGGGTTTCCTTGAAATTTGGACAGCTTGTTCATTTGTCAAAACTCTAAAACCCATTAAATTTTGTAGGAACCCAGATCGTAGTTTTAGCGATATGGCTTGATCTTTAGGCCTATTTAGCTAGATTATGTTGTATCACTTTAGAAAAATACATTTTATAAAATATTTCTACTTACTCTAATCTTCTTCAAATATAAACTAATCCTTCAACTTCCTAATTGGTCTAGTTTTCCCTCAAACATAAACATGAGGAAGTGGAGTTAAACAGACCACCATTAGGGAAAACAAAGGTAGAAAAACATACTGCTACAACAACAATAAAACAGTAATTCTAGACCACCATTAGAGGGTATAAAGAAAGAAAGACATGCTGCTATAGCAGCAATAATAATAGCAATATTAATAATAGTTTTCATGGAAAAAATAATAATAGCAGCAATAATAATAATAGTTGCTATAGCAAAATTGGATATTATGATATTTACTAAAGTTTAGAATCCTCTATCATATCATTATATATTTTATTCTTATTGTGAAAATCTATCATGTAGATAACATGTGGAATCCTTAAATGTTGGTATTGCATTATGATACACAACTTGATCAACTGTAGTAAAGTTAAAATAAGATAAAAATCAGCAAATTTATCCTTAAGGTGAATATTGAACAGGTAAAGGTAATTTGGTTCAATACACAACCAATGATATTCAATATAAGAAAAAATCACAATTAACCCAAGTAAAATAAGGTAAATAAGGAATGTCGTAATGTTAAAAACCTAAATGTGCTCACTATAAAGATCTTGATAGTAATTTTCATTTTAATAAACTTACTCTAAAACCAGTGTAAAAACCTTATTTACAGGCTGTTAGTTTTTAAATAGCAGAACAAAAACCCTTATCTAGAGAGACACTACTAAAATGCATAGTACACTGGGCATAACTTCTAATTCCTATAGATTTCATTTGGGTCAATTGTTTAAGAAAGAGGTTAAATTTACAAAACAAAAAAACTTGTCAACATTACTAAAATTATACTATATTGGAAATAAAACATAAATTCTCCCTCCTAGGGATTGTAGTCCAGACAATTATTATTATTATTTTTAAATGAGCTAAATAAGGCATGAAAGGCAATACTAGAAAACTTATTGTTGAAATTTAAACATAGCAAATAAAAAATCCAAAATTTAAAGGGAATGGAACCTGGATTAGATGGTTTGTGTTGCTGTAATATCTTTTTAAACTCTTTTACCCAGAAATATTACCCAGCTAGCCCAAAACAACTCTCCCCTGAGAAATCCTATATAAACGAATATCAATTAAACAACACATATATCGAATGGTATTTATCTGATTATCAAGGAAATTAAATACTTCTCGAAATAGAACGAAACAAAATGAATCACAAAATCATGAATAAACACTTACATAAATTTCCAAGATGAACGATACAGAGGGGTGCTACATCTTCACACTCTGCTTCTTCCTTCGAATGATTAGGAAATTATTTTCACGTCTCCTACACAAGCACACCTCGTACACACCTTCAAATGGAATAAACAATTTCTCATATATATCTAAAACAAGATATTACATCGCTACATGTAGACCTCAACAAAATAATAAAATGAGTACAAATTGTCAGCCCACAATAATAAAGATTATTAATGCAAATCAACCAATGTCATCCAAAACATAGTGAAGACCCAAAATAAAATTCTCAAACATGAACCAACTTCAAAAATTATTCCTCAAAGATCCACAACACGCTACAACACCATGTCGTCCAAGAACATGAAAAACACGAATACATAAGAGGAAATCTTTAATCATGAGCACAACGATCAATGTGGATGTACAAGACAGATAGAGAACGATATAGAAACATCCACAAAAATCATGAATCACTAGAGAAGCATCCGTGGAAACTGATTTTACTAAAATCACGTCATCTTCATTCAGGAACACCAACTGAAGCAACAAAAAATTGTCAAAATACAAATCTTCATAACTCGATCAAATCTTCATATAGATCTCTGAAACTTAACGTGGATAAACTAGATATACTAAAAAAGAAACCCTTTAATCCAAAACCTCTGATCATCAATGTACTAAACTAACCAATAGATTGAACTTCACTTCACCACTGACAACTTGCAACTTATTTCATTACAATTTTCTCAATATCCTCGACATATACAACTTCTAAGACATTAATGCCAATAGTGTTGACATCAATGACAACCAAATATTAGAAACACAACCACAACATCCAACATATACTTATGATTGTTGATTACTCTAGAAATATATGGGTTACTTTTCTTAGAGAAAAAATTGATGGATTAGATAGATTCAAGGCATTTGAGGCTATGGTTGAAAATGAAGCAAATTTGAGAATAAAATGCTTGAGGTCTAACAGAGAGGGTGAATTCACCTCCAATGAGTTTAATATGTTTTTTGAAGTTCATGAAATAGAGAGATAGTTATTTTCTCCTAGAACTCCTCAACAGAATGGAGTTGATGAAAGAAATAACAAAACATTTCAAGAAGTTGTTAGATCTATGATTACAGAGGCAGGTCTACTAGAAGTTTACTAGAGAGAAGATATTCACACTATTATTTATGTGTTTAATTGAGTTCAAGAAAAATCTAACAAGAGTAAGACCCCTTATGAGCTATAATGTGGAAAAATTCCTACTATCAAGTATTTCATGGTATTTGGAAGAAAATGTTATATCAGTTAGGATGAAGAAAATATAGGAATGTTTGATGCTAGATGTGATGAAGGTATCTTCCTTGGATACTCTACTATAAGAAAAGCTTACAGATGTTTCAATAAAATACTGGGAAATATTGTAGAGAGCATGAATGTCAAGGTTGATGAAGCATTGAATAATTCAATTGAAGTTGATGGATATGTATTTGATGAACCTAATTGCATAAGAATAGAAGAAGTTGTGGAATAACAAGAGAAGTAGAATGGAGAAGAAGAAGCTCTAATGGTGTCCCCAAAGACACCTAAATATGTGTAAAAAGGGAATTTAGAAAGTCAAATCATTAGATACAAGAGTAAAGGAGTATTGAAAAGAAGCAAACTACTACTGATGATGCAAAAAATTTGTGCTTACTTTTTAAAGTTAAATCAAAGATAGTGAGTGAAGCATGTAATCATGAGCATTGAATGAAAGATATGGAAGAAGAAATTATGCAGATTCAGAAGAATCAAACTTGGGAATCGGTCCCTATACTAGAAGATAAAAACATAATTTGATCAAAATGGGTATTCAAAAACAAGTTTAAATAGAAATGAGTAGTGGTTAGAAATAAATCAATACTTGTATGTAAAGGTTACTCTCAAGTAGAAGGTATATATTTTCAAGAAACCTTGTCCCTGGTGGCAAGGATGGAAGCTATTAGAATGTTTTAGCATTTTCTACTCATAAAGATTTTAAAGTTTATTAGATGGATGTTAAGTTTGCATTTTTGAATGGTGAATTGAAAGAAGAAGTCTACATGGAACAACTAGAAGGATTCCAGTTGTCAGATCAATAGAATATGGTTTGCAGATTAAAGAAGGATTTATATGAATTGAAGCAAGCTCCTAGAGCTTGATATGCAAGGTTGGACATATATTCGATTCAATAAGGTTTCAACAAAGGTATGATAGATAGTAATATGTATTTTAAATTTGAAAATGACAAGATCTTGATAATGTTTGTATATGTTGATGGCATTATATTTTGAGGAAATGAAACAATGTGCAAGATGTTTACTGAAGAAATGTAAAAATAATTTTAGATGTCTATGTTTGGTGAGATGAATTTCTTTCTTGGGCTAAAAATTAATTAAAAAAAGGGATCTTTATTTCATAGTCAAAGTATGTAAGAGAAATGTTGAATAAGTTTGGGATGGATGGTTCCAAACTAGTATGCACTCCTATGGTGTCTAGCTGCAAATTGAGTAAAGATGATGATCATTCACCTAAGGCTGATAAGAGAAAATACAAATCTATGATTGGTGGATTTCTATATTTAACTTCTACTAGATAGGATATCATGCATGCAATTTGTCTTGTGGCTAGATTTCAAGAATATTCTAGAGAAACACATGTTATTGCTATTAAGAGTACATTCAAATATTTGAATGGGACTCTGTATTATGGCTTATGGTATCCTAGGGATACTGATTTTACACTAAGTGCTTATATAGATGTAGATTAGATAGGCTATGTTGATGACAAAAAGAGTACAAGTGGTGGTGCATTCTTTCTTGGTTACAAATTGGTGTCTTTCTTGAGTAAAAAGAAAGATTTAGTTTCCTTATCCACTACAAATATTGAGTATATTGATGTGGCATCTTGCTACACACAAGTTTTGTGGATGAGACAAACATTGAAAGATATCAAAGTAATGTATGATGATCCTATTTCTATCTTTTACAATACTACAAGTGTAATTAACATTTTAAATAATGTAGTGATGCACTCAAGGACTAAGCATTTATTAATAAGGTATCACTTTTTGAGAGAAAAGGTTGTGGAAAATGAAGTAAAGCTTGAGTATGTACCTATGGAGGATCAAGTTGCTGCCATATTTACTAAGGCTCTTCCTAAACATACTTCTGAGTATCTCCGAGAGAAGTTAGGGGTTATTTCCCCTCGTTTCTTGAACTAGATGCATCAGGTGGGTCTATGGATCTATATTTCTTCTATACTGATGTTTGGTGGCTACCTCTTAGGGGAAGTATGTAGTGTCATGTGTTGTCATTGAAAAAGTACTTTGTTATTTATGTGAAAGTGTAAATCAAAGTAAAGCATCGTTTTCCTTTGTCATTGATGTCAAAGGGGTAGAAATAGAAAAATCATGGAAAAATGTGTTCAGAGTTGTTTTGTTGTCTTTTTTCACATCATGTGTTTATATCAATGACAAAGGGAGAGATTGTTGTGAGTATGAAAATGTTGTCATTGATTTCAACTAGTTTTTTTTAATGATGCCATTGATTATGGTTATTGGCTATATATGTCGAGGATATTGAGAAAATTATAATAAAGGATGGCCGTAGGTATTCAATGTTTGCTCAGGGTTTTGCTCTAGGATTTTCAGCTATTCTAGTAAGGATCTAAGGTATTTTATCTAGTTGTAGGAAGTTGCTATATCCAAATTTTGGTTTCTAGATCATTGTTCTTTTCTATGTATCTATCTAAGGTCTAGAAGAAATGTTGTTGCTCCATATTTCTTCTTTTTTGAGTCTTATGACTTACGGTTCTCAAGATAAGTTGTTAAGGTTGTGCTCAAGTTATTTTTTTATTTGGAAAGATTGGATCATGCTAAGGCTATGCATTCTTAATTTATTTATGTGTTTTACACTGGTTTGTCTTACCTTGTTTTTAACACTACTTTCAAAGTTTATGGAAGTGTGTTGAGTTGTGTTGGGACTTATTAAGGTCCTCCTTAAGAGTGTGTGTTTTGATTTCCTTCATTCTAATTCCATAAAATAATACTTTGGCACCGACCTAATTTAAATATGTAAATAGAAATGGTGTGTGGTTGATTTTGGTTGAAGTTCAAAATTGAAGAAGGTATAAATAATGGTTGAGATGTAGAAAGAAATGAAATATAAATGTGAGATGGATGCGAAATAATGCATATGTGATGTAAGGTTGAGAAGATTAGTGCAAAATCTCATTTTGAGTTTTTGTAAGTTGTGAGATGAAGTTGTACTCTATCATTCAAGCATGTCTACAAGTGTGTGAGTGAATTGTGGTGGAAATATTTGTTGCACTGATATTGTTTTCTCTCTTTAATAATTCACTTCTATCTTCTTTGTAATTCTATGGTAGTGAGCCCTGTGGATGGTTAACCCTTATTGGATAGTGAGTCCTAATCTAGATAGTGAGTCTTATTTTGGCAACAAGTCTTCTCTAGCAGCGAGCCTTTGTATTCAATTTTGATATTCTCTATATTTTGAGCTAATTCTCACCATGGTTTTTCAATGTAAATATAGTGTTATTGTGTGTTTAATGTTTCAAGTTTCTTCTTTTTCACTTAAGGATTGATTACATTATCAACATAAAGGATTTGTGAATGAGAATTATGTAATCTCTAGTGGAGTTGCTTAAAGGTTAAAATTTGTTACAACTAATTCGCCCCCTCTCTCGGTTGTCTTATTCAACAATTACTTGCTTCCAAATCACTTTCCTTCACACATCACTTAGAGTTAGAAGAATTATTTCCATATTTAATAGCCATGAACAAGAATTCACTATCCTCATCATCCACATAATTAGATTCATCATTAGATATACTAGCATCTTCTCTACCACAATAAATTTTCTTAATTTATTTACCTTTTTTTCTTTATTCTTGTCATTCAATGATCTCTTTGTACATTTTAAAGCATAATGACCAATATGACCACAACTAGAACATTTGAAAGGTATCTTACCTATGTATTTATTAGTACCCTTTTCATTTTGCTCACAATGTTTTCTTCAACATCATCAGGATCCTCCTGATTTGATTCTTCAATCTTCTCTAATTTTTCAACCTTAAAAGTTGTCTCAAATTTTGCATTGCTTGGACCAAATTCTCTCATTTCAAAAGTATATATAGCGCCAAACTATTGATCTCTAGAATATTTTCTTAAATATTAAACTTCCTCAATAGCATAAAAATTTTTACTATAAAATTTAGACAAAGTTCTTAGTATCATCTTTACCACTTCCTCTTCTTCAAGATTTCCACCAAGACCTCTAATGGAATTTACCACATCATCCACTTTCTACATGTATCTTGTAATGTTTTCATCTTCAAACATCCTTAGGTTCTTAAATGTGATCTTTAAATTCTACACCTTAGCTTGCTTTACCTTAACATCTCCTTCATATATACCTTTTGACTTTTCCTAGATAGCTTTAACAAATTTCAAATGCATAATTGTAGTGTAGAAAAATATTTCTCTTTACATTTTCACACTTAAATAGGAATTATTAATAAAATAAACATAATTATACCTTAATTTAGTGTTTTAATATGTATTTTACATATTCAAATTAATTTTAGGGCCCTATTAATTAAATGGACTTAATTGTGCCTTAATGTAGTGTTGTAGAGTGTACCTCTTTACACTTTCACACTTATTTAGGGTTCCTTTAATTAACTGAGGTTAATATTCCTTAATTTTCCCCTTTAATTCAAATCCAAGCCTAATTAATCACATTTTTTAAAGAGGAAACCTGGCATTCATTAATGCTTAAAAACAACACTTCTCATTGAGAAATGTGTGACCTAGGAACCATTCACCCATGGGAAAATGGGTCCTCACCTAGACCAAGGACCTAAATTCAAATTATTTTTTTGGTGGTATTTTAATGATTTCAAATCCATATTAACATGTCATCTTGTGTTATTTGAATTTCAAGAAATTAATGTTACATACCTATAAATATAAGGCCATTTCAATGTGTTTCATCTGGAAGATTTTCATGAGATCAAGAGCATTATTAGAGAAACTCAAGAGAATTTCAAGGCATTCAAGAGAATATTTATTGAAGAATTATTGCAGGAATCAAGATCCAATTGTCGTGTCAAAGTCTTCTTGCATCATGCAAGTTATTGGAGCTAATATATTGATTTAGAGTTCATTATCCATTCAAGCATTAAAGTAAATGTTTCATATCAATTTTCAAGGTCAAGATCCACATCCATTAAAGCAATTTCATGCTAGTTTCAAATCTACATTCCAAGTTTCATTCATCATTCCTTTCATGCTATTTCATTTCATTTCAAGGTTTAATTTTCAAAACAAGGTTTAACCAAGGAAAAAACCCATTCACCATAAACAAAAAAAATTCCCTCTTGATTTGTGTTTGTATATTTAGGTGGAAGAAATCTTGATGATCTCTTGAAGAGAAAAATTGAAGAAGTTATCAATGTTGTAAAAGTTGTCATCTCACAAAAACTCAATTACATAATTTATTTCTAGCACTCCAAACTTGAAACCTGGGAAAAATAAGATATTCAAATTTGTTTTAGAGGCTCCCAAAAGTTACAAAGAAACCGTAAACTAGGACCTATTCACCCTTGGGTGAATGAGTCTCAGGTTAGCTTCAACATAGCACTTTTAGTGACCGGTACACATCATCTTTCCTCTCTCATATTTATAATTTCATTTCCGGTTCCATCAGTTTTGAATTTAATATTTATGATCCAAGTTGTAGATTAAATTTTGCATTTGATTTTCTATTTTTATTCTTTCTCCCAAAAGTTTTTTTAATTAGGATCCCCATCCTTGCAAAAAAATGAAATTTACATATTCATACTTTGACTTGACTCACCTCAAGTTTGATAGTCTTTTCATTGTGTGGATCTCATTTCCTAATGAATTGAGGAAAAATAGGTCCAACCTAATTGAGTTCATCAATATCATTTTGTTGAACTCACCCTATTGTTCATCATTCAATAACTTTCACAAGTTCAGTGTTAGAAAGATCACTAAAAATAATATACATTTCTTTTCCATTATTCTCATAGGCCTTGATCTCATCATTAGTACTCAGATCACTAGTAGGCATAGTATATCTAGTCTCAACAGACTTCCAAAATCCAAATCCAAGAGATAGAAAGAAACCATTCATCCTTGTCTTCTAGAAGCCATAATGTGTTCCATGAAACAAAGGAGCATCCCTCTTGTGTTCCATCCTAGGTCTATCTAAAATGGTTAATATTTCTTCCAAGGAACCTTGCTTTGATACTAATTGTTGAATGCACATAATACAACTAAGATGGGGGTGAATTAGTTGTACATTAAAACATCCAAAACCCTGATAAATATTCAAATCTACAACATAATTAACCTTTAATTTGTTAGAATGATTTAGCATGAAAACAACCAACTAAAATTGAAACACATGAACATCATGCACAATAGAATACTAGATTTACATTTAAAAACCAAGAAGAGAAAAACCATGGTAAGCATTATCTCACAATATAATGTAATTGCAATATTGAATACAAATGGCTCACTACTAGATTATAGAAAAGAAGAAACAAGAATGTTATAGTGATAAATCCATCTCAATGCCATAGAAAAATCCACCACAACATCACCAACATATTCAAAGCCTTCTTGAATATTGTAGATACCTTTTTCTCATTGCTTCCAGTAGTCTAACTCATTGAACTTCGCACTACACTTCAAAAATTTCACACTTCACAACACAATTCTCCATCAACTCATCACTTCTTTATGCCTTCTCCAACCTTGGAAAATTTCTCCAAGGTTGGCTATGCACCTCAATGGTGCAAATTCAAATTATGTTGGCACTAAGCATTCCCGTGGTGGAAAGGAATGAAAGTGGACGGCACCACTTCTTAACTTAGACACAAATCATACATATACAACATAACATGCTTCCACAAATATTAAAGAAAATCCACAATTAGTGTAAACACCCAAGGTTGACTGAACTAGTGTAAACACCATTAACATTTAAGTACATGATTCCTCAAATTCAAAGAAAACTCATGAACCACACACCATGCGTGAACAAAATATGGAATATTCCACAAACACTGAGAAATCTAACCAATTTCTTCGCAACAACTTTCACTTGAAGAATGTGCACACCTAGTACACTCAGACAACCTTCCATAATTTGTTACCCAAGAAACCAACATTTGAAGCACCAAAACAAAAGAAACTTTGATTGTAGGTAGATATGATCATTATCAAAAAACTTCCAAAATTACAAGACTAGAAACCAAACTATGGAGAAATATAGAGAAAAATCATTTCTCCTAGACAACACTGCAACATATAGTTCACACACTGGTGAACACAACTCTCTTTGTACAATAATCTAAACCAATAAATTCTAGATATAGAATCTTTTAACACCTCTAACCAACATATCTAAACCACATAAGCATATCTTCAACCATGAATAAATGTGGAGAAAAACAAGAACACCACTTTGTACGCTAGAACACCTCTACAACACATTGTTTTCTCTTTTATTCAAATTTTATCAAAGGCATTTGGAAACCAAGCACCAAAGATAGATACTCATCATCACTAATCCAACAACATCCACTAACATAATCTGATAAAAGCAACACTATAGGTTCACACTAGTAGCATTTACTAATGACAACATAATGTAACTAATCAAAGCATCGCCAATTGAATTTAACGACAACACAAACATAAGCCTACAACAATCTCCCCCAAGCTTCTTGAAATCAATGACAACACCAAATATTCATACTCAAGTAATAGATAGATGCAACAATTTATATATCTAGTTGAAAGGAGGGGAGATAACCCCTAACTTCTATTGAGGATAATCAAAATATATCTTTAGGAAGAAATATGTGCAACTTGATCCTTTGTACACACATACTCCAACTTCACCTCATTCTCTACAAATTTATCTCTTAGAAAGTGATATCAAATAGAGATATGTTTTGTTCTTAAATACATTACCAAGTTCTTTGAAATATTGAGAACACATGTTATCACACAAGATAAAAATAGGCTCATCATATGTTACTCTAATATCCTTTAATGTTTGATTCATCCATTACACCTATGTACAATACAATGCTATTGCAATATACTCTACTTTTGTAGTAGATAATGGCATTGAATCTTTCTTCCTACTCAACCATGAAATTAATATTCTTCCAAGAAAGAAAGAACCTCCACTTGTAATTTTTCTTTCATCCATACTTGACCTACCCAATCTGCATCTATATATGCACTCAAAGAGAAATCAATATCCCTAGGATAACATAAACCAAAGTATAGAGTGCCCTCAAAGTATCTAAATATTCTCTCAACTATTGCAACATGTGATTCTTTGGGATCTTTTCCAAATTTTTCCATAAGAAAAGTTGAGTGCATGATATCCGGTCTAGTAGTTACATATAGCAGTCCATTAATTATTTATTTGTACTTGCTCTGATCAGCCTTAGGAGATTCATCATTCTTGATCAATTTATAACCAGTAAAAATAGGGGTACACACGAGTTTAGAATCCTCCATTCAGAACTTCTTCAACATTTTGTTAACATACTATGACTGTGAAATGAAAAAACCTTTTTTTGATTGACTGATTTGTAATCCAAGGAAGAAATTCATCTCCCCACATATTGAAATCTCAAACTCTTTTTTCTTCTCCTCTAAATTTAACTTTTTGCACATGCTTTAATTTCCTCCAAATATAATTTCATCCACATATACTTCCAAAATCAAGATTTTTTCTCCCTCAACTTTGAAGTAAAGGCTACAATTTTTTGGTAACTTTTTTGAATCCTTTCTACAACAAGTACTTATCTAACCTACCAGGCTCTAGGAGATTTTCTGAGTCCATACAATTCCTTCTTCAACCTATAAACCATATCAACATATTTTGATAATTGAAATCCTTTCAGTTGTTCAATGTACACCTCTTCTTCTAACTCACCATTCAAGAATGTAGAATTCACATCCATTTGATAAACCTTGAATTATTTGTGTTGTAAAGGCCAAAACATTTCTAATGGCTTCCATCCTTACCACTAGAGAGAATTCTCTTCAAAATCTATTCCTTCCACTTGTGAGTAGCCCTTACACACAAGTATAGCTCTATTTCTAACAACTTTTCCATCCTCATTCAACTTGTTCCTAAAATCCCATTCAATTCATTTAATATTCGTATTTGCTAGTCTTGGGACTGATTCCCAAGTCTGATTCTTCTCAATCTATTCCAACTCTTCCTTCATAGTGTTGATCCAATTCTCATATTTTCATGCCTCAATCACTATTTTGGGTTCTACTTTTGAAAGTAAATAAAGTTTACTTATTATTTTGTCATAGTAGTTTTTTTCCTTATCAACATAGTTGTGCTTTTATCTCCAATGATCTAATCTTTAGAATGATTCTTCTACACATACTTAGGAGTCTTAGGGATATTTTATGGAGCTTGTTTCTCTTCAACTATCATCTCTTTTTCTTTATCTCCTTTATCTTCTTCACTACAAGGGGATTCATCTGATTCATATCCTTTTATCAATACAAAACTTTGATGTGGTTCTTCATCCACTTTGACACTTACACTTTCGACAATATTTTTCGACCTTTTATTATAGAAATAGTAAGCTTTTCTTCTTGTAGAGTATCCAAGAAAGATTCCTTCATAAGATCTTGCATCAAAATTTCCTAAGTTTTCTTCATCTCTTCTGATATAAAATTTACCTCCAAATTCTGAAATATTTCATAATAAGAGATTTACTATACCATAATTCATAGGGATTCTTTGAACTATTCACTCTTTCTTGAACTTTATTAAGAATGTAGACTGCAGTCTAAATAACTTCTCTCCAATCTTGACATTTTGTAGAATTGCTTCCTTCATTATAATTTATGTTGCTTCTTGAATTGTTCTTTTCATCCTCTCCACAACTCCATTCTACTAAGGAGTCTTAGGGGTTGACAAATTCCTCTTAATTCCATGATCTTCACAAAAACTATTAGACTCATTAGAGGTGAACTTACCACATTTTTTGTACCTTAATAATTTTATTTTCACTTCAATTTCATTCTCAACCATGGACTTAAATGCTTTGAACTTATCTAGAGCTTCTAATTTTTCTTTGAGAAATGTCACCCAAGTCATTTTGGAATAATCATCAATCAGTAACATAAAATACCTATCACCTTGAGAGCTTCTTATTCTAGTAGGTCCACATAGGTCTATATGCATCAATTCCAAAGGTCTTATAGTAGAATATTCCTTATTTTTGAACCTCTTCTTTGTGTGTTTTCCAAATTGGCATTCCTTGCAAATTGCATTGATAGGATTTGTAATCTTTGATAGATCTCTCAAAAAATTAGTAAAACTAATCTTTTCTAGGCTAGATCAAAATTAATATGACCCACTCTTCTATATCATAGATAACTTTAATTGATTTGAGACATAAAGCATTTAGCACCACTACCATTGATTTGATAAACATTACCTTTTGTCCTTGACCCTACATTGACCAAAGTTCCAAATTTTCCATTTTTGATAATTTTGCAACCATCATCTTGAGACAAAAAATTATACCTCTCCTACAAATATGTCCTACAACAAGAAGATAATGTTGGAGACCCTTGACATAAAGAACATCATTTGTTTTATGCCTTCCATCAAAACTAATTGAAACTTTTCCATAGATCTTAGTAGATCTATCCTAAACAAACTCAACAAGACAACCATCATAATTTTTGATGCAAAGCTAGAGGAAGAAAACTCAACCAATCAATCTCATTCAACAAAACTTATCCAATTCTTTCATGTCCATTCAATTAGGACTCCTTGTCCTTCATAAAACTCATGATTTCATATTACCAAACTGAGACTATGGCACAAAATACTTCAAGATTATTCAAAAAACTTTAGACAACCATCAATAAATTGTCCCAAACCTTTCCTTCAGCATAAACAAGCCAAATTTGTGTTCTTACAAAGTAGACTATCACAAAACATCAATTAGGCCTATTTAGACAATCAAAACAACAAACTCAACATTCCCAAACCCAAATCCCATTACCCAAGACTCCTACAAGTCTAAAAATTCCTATAAAACATAATGAAAACATTCCCCAACCTTTATTCATGAACATTCAACAAACCCTCAAACTGAACCATCCCATTTAGACCCCAATTTAGGTTTGCCATAAGCCTGTCAATTACAGATCAATAAAAAAATGAACACCAAATTATTTAATTTCAAACAATCCCATTTGGAAGTGCTTAAAATTCATATTTTCAACCTTTTCAAGCACCTATATCAAATAATAATTCCAAATTCTCAAACAAAACACTTAAAACTTCACAAAATTCTAGTTTACCAGTTTGTTATGTTAGAACAGTCAATATACAATTGTATCTGACTTAATAATCCACCCAAACATGTTAGGAAGTGGGTCAAAATTCACCTACACACATTTTCAAAACATTAACACTCAGGAGGAATTCATATACCTTGAACAAAATTCATCAAAACCTCTCTATACTCTGCTTTGATAGCCTTTGCACCATTTTCAGAGCTAGGGCTTATTGGTTTCAGCCCAAAACCTTCACCAATGACTCTACTCTTTTGGAATATGAAATATCACATAAAAAAAACCTACACACTAAAAATTATACCTTTCCACTAGCTCAAAAAGGAGAAATACAATTTTATTTGCCTCTGGTTACCCTAAAACAGGGTTTTGGCCACTTGGAGTAATTTCTCCATAACTTTCACAAAACTAAATATTTTTTCATGAGACAAAAATAAAATTAAAGTATATTCTCAGAGATATTACATAACATGGAGGAGAAATGGTTTTATGCATGATTAATGGCCGTACAATGGCCTAAAAGACATAAAATGCTGGAAAATATAGAAAATTGAGTATTTTATTGAAATCTTTACTCCAACTTTATTTCCCAACATTCATCAACCTTTGAGAGGATTAAAAAGAATTTAAATAACTATTCCTATGTCAAAAAATGATTCTATAACTACCTTATTCCATGATTTGTCATTTTTTTGCATTTTCCAATATTGCAACATTTTGTATTGACAACATTTATCAAATTTTGCAATTTTTTACATTATGCAACCTATGACCTCCAAATTGTTAACTAGGACCTAATACATGCATGAAATGGTATTTTAGACCTTAATACATAATTATTACATCATATTTCCAATCAAGACTTGAATTTTCCTTCTTGAGGCATATCTCTGCTTGGGTGCTCCTACAACAATTTTGAAGTTGAACAAACTTACTCTTGTCACCTCATGTGATTTTAGCATCTTGTATTAATTATAAAATAATTCCTCTTATCTATTGCATGAAAATTAGTCACCATAGTTCCTTCAATGTTGTGACCTATTATCAAAGAACATTCCTTCATACATATTTCAGAATTAGTAGAATAAGTTCCAACATTTAGAGCCATGAACAAGCATTCATCACTATCATCATCAAGATAGTTTGATTCCTCATCATCAGATACACCATTGTATTTTTGAACATAGTAACTCTTCTTGACATATTTTCCTTTATGATCCTTGTATTTGTAATTTGAAACTTTGATTGGACATTTACAAGCATAATGACCTATCTTTCCACAATTGAAACACTTAAAGGGTAACTTACCTCTATATTTGCTAGTGCCCTTTTTTAGTCTCCTTACAAAGTTTTCTTCTACCTCATCAAGATCCTCTAGATCTGATTCATCAACCTTCTCTACCTTGTAGAATTTAAAAGTAGTTTTTTTCTTTGTAGCATCTTAACCAAACTCTCTTAAGTCATAAGAAGTTAGAGCACGAGACATATGATATCTAGAATAATTATCTAAATTATAAGCTTCCTTAATAGCAAGAAATTTAGAACTATAAGCTTTAGGAAGAGTTCTTAATACCTTTTTTCACAACTTCACTTTCTTCTAGTGTACCACCAATACCATTGATTACATTGAAAAATTCATCTACTTTGAGCATGTAGGTAGTAATATCTTCATCTTAATACATCCTTAGGGTTTCAAATTTGGATTTACAGTTCTATGTCTTCACTTGTTTGACCTTATCATATCCTTCATAAATGCTCTCCAACTTTGTCCAAATCTCTTTTGAAGTTTTTTAGACATCCCCTTTCCAACTTTTGAATCAGAAAGTATACTCAATATAGAATTCCTTGGTTTTCCATTGTTCTCATATTCCTTGATCTCATCATCACATGTTAGACCAACAACAGGAATAGTATATCCTTTTTAAACTATTTTCTAGACAAAAAATTCAAGAGAGGCAAGAAAAAAGTCCATCCTAGATTTCCATTAAGCAAAATTTATTCCATTGAACATAGGAGATGTGATACCCTTCCTATGCACCATTTGGATCTACCTCAAGTGTTTTATATTTCTCCAAAGAACCAAAAATTTGATACCAATTGTTAGATGCACATGACAACTAAGAGGGGGGTGAATCATTTGTACATTAAAACATTAAATCCCTCATTAAAATTAAAACCCTTATCAAACTTTAAACCCTAATTAAGCATTAGTAGAATGTAAAAATGTGAAACAACAATACAAACACAACCACACACAAGAGAAAACCAAATTTACATGGAAAACCCTAAGTAGGGTAAAACCATGGTGAGGATTAACTGATGTATATATGTATAACAACACTAAATACAATTAGTCTCACTACCAAGGGCTCACCACCTAGAAAAAGAAGAAAGGATCACTATGAAGAATAAAGAAGAGTAGGAGAAGTTGTTATAGAGAGATTCACTATCTTAGAGCAATAGGAAAATCCACCACTACAACTTTTTACCATCCATAAACTTTGGCTCACTACTTCCAAAATTTTGAAGCACACTAAAAATGTAGACACCTTCTATTCACTACATTCGAAGTCATAGGAATTTAAGCTCACACTCAAATAACTACACTTGATCACATTTACATCATTCACACTTCCCACACAACTCAACACAAACTCCATCTTTCATTTATACTATCCATGACCTAAGCAATCTTAATTATATCAGCCTTAATAAAATATATCCATGTTAAACATGCATCACCATGATAGGTTGACACAAAACACTTTCATGGTGGAAATAAGTGAAGGAAGACCATGCTTACGGTTAGCTAAGAAAAAAATCTACATCACCACACTACTCAACACACCCACAATCCATGAGGTATCTCTGGAAATAGCGCTAGCATGCTAGGTCATCCAAACCTGAACTTACACCACAAGTGACCACATACATGCCTCTCCAAGTCCAAAAAACAATATTCAAAACACACAACAAAAATTCACAACATCCAAGAATACTCTAGTATCATTAAAATATTCAATATAATTGCCATAACCACCTAGAAAAATATTACTTTCATCCTATACATCAAGATGCACTACCACTAAAATTTAACATAAGAAAACTTGCAGAGCAACTCAACACCAAAAAATGCAAGAGAAGATAAATACTAACATTATAAGCACATTCTTAAATCTACATGATAGGAAACAACACTATGGATAAATGCAGATCAATCTCATTTCTTCAATATCACCTTCTATTATAAGTGATAACTTTAAGAAATCCACCTTAAAAAAAGATATAAAATCTTGGTGAATCTTTCACTTTTTTAGGAAAAAATATTAATTTCTACTGGTGAATCTTTCCTTTTTTTCAAAAAAAATATTAATTTTATTGGTGATTTTTTTACAGCACTAAAATTTTGTAGAAAATCTTGGTGAATATTAAAAATAATAGGAAAATGCATTATTTATGATGGAAAATCCATCCAATCTAAAAAAATAATTCTTATAGAAAAGTAAAGGGTGTAAATTATCAATGGGTTTAAGGGGTAGACTATAATATTTACTTGCCACCATTGCTTTAAAAAATAATTATTCCCACATTAAATTGCATCCTGCTGAGCATGAAGCTCAACATTACAATGAAACAGTGTAAGTGACCTTAAGGTGTGGGACCCTGCATGAATATGAGGTCAAGAATCTCTGAAGAAGGTCGACTTCATTTTTCAATCATAGTGCAATGTGTTGGTCCAACCCAATAGATGAAAACCTACCACTAAAATTCCATGAGGAAAAGGGGAGAAGGAGAACATGAAAGGGAAATAGAGGTGATACACCAAGATGGAAAGGTCGCTTATTCTTAACTAATATTTTCCCAATACATCAAAGAAGGGAATTCCATGAGGAAAAGGGGAGAAGGAGAACATGAAAGGGAAATAGAGGTGATACACCAAGATGGAAAGGTCGCTTATTCTTAACTAATATTTTCCCAATACATCAAAGAAGGGGACCAAATAAATCACATAGCTCTCTATTTGGTTTATTTCAGAGGCAAACATGGAGGTTAGGGTTTGACAGAGCACTAGAAGGAAAGAGAATTTCTCAACATAGTGGTTGCAAACAATTTTAACACAACATACATGCATGAAAATATAAACCAACACTCCAACATGAACGTAATCCAAGATTACTCATACATAAAAGAGGAGAGGACCAACAACAATGATGAGCTTAATTAATTTAAAGAAACATAGCCAATATTTACAATGGTAGAGTGTGAAATATAGCTTGCAAAAGAAAAACCCCAGAGGAGCCAGAGGAAGAAGAACCCTCAAATATGTTGCCATTATAGTTCAAGAATAACTGAGATGAACAATAACGAACCCTAACCCAACTAGGGTTATCAGTCCCATCAAAGAAACCCTAAGATCTATTCAAGAAATTTGTGCCCAAAAATTTGTGCCAAAAAGAGCCATGGATGCCATACCTATTACGAAAATCATACCAAGAAGGACCTAGAGAAGACATAACTATCATGCCATCACCCTACCATGGATATTTGTAGGAAAAAGCCTTGAAGATCCCCCAAAAAACTTGTGAAATAGGTATGGGAATGGTTAGAGAGGATGAGTAGTAGTAATGAATGGACATGACACGCACAATTCCTCTAGGAGAAGTCATGGAAATGCATTAAAGTCATCCTCAAACCCTAAAAATCATGCCCGGTAGCTGGGGGTAGATGTGCATTAATGGTTTCATTGAACAAAAAATGCACCCAAAATGTGGATCATCAGGGTGTTGAGCTTGAAAATTCGCCCTTACAAGCATCTAAAAAAAAAGGTCTAGAGCCCCAAAAAATGCATCTCCTTTGGGGGTCAGGCCACTTGTCAACATCTTGTACCATTGCCTACATCACCTATTGCCAAAGACATTTTCATTTCAAATAAATTTATGTGACACATGATGAACGGTGGAAGACTTCTATTTTATTTGCATTGTTGGAGGTCTTCACATTGTTGGAGTATGAGTGGAACATTGAAGTATTACGGTGATGAGTGATAACCATAGTTGGTTGTTGGGACATCGAAGGTTGGCAGTTGGGCCGTCAAGTGTTGGGTATTGGGTCAAAAGCTTATAGTGTACTTGGAAGGAGGAAGAAATGATGATTCCTAAAGGAAACTTCAGCAAACAAGCATGGAGGTCGAAGAGAAGGGTTACCTCTTACCCAAGAAAGGTAAGAGGTAATAGAAAAGGTCAAAGGCCAACCTCCAAAATCTAAAACTTACTGGAATTTTGAATAAAAGAGTGAAAGTGAGAAGGAGAATGGAGAAAGTGAAAGGCTTGAAGAAGAGAGAGATTTCAAAGGTTAGACCTCAGACCATTGGAGGTTGGACCATCAAGCAACGGTTGATGAAAGGAGGTAGGTGGTAAAGGGGAAGGCTGATGGATGAAACATGAAATATTTAAAAGAAAAGGGGCTGAAATACTTAGAAGAAAAAGAGGAAGGAAGGGAGCGATGTAGAAGGAATTCAAGGTAAGCAAGTAAGAGATAGGTCAAAACCCAAAACATCTGGGACAAACAATTTTGGAACACTTCAAGGGAAACACATGCAAGATGGCCCAAGGGGAACCTCTCATATCGGTTATCAGTGATGGGTCATCAAAGGGGGGAATGAAATGACAACATTAATGGTAACTTTTGTGGGATGATTGTTAGCCAATCGTGGGATCTAAATCCCTTATTGATCCATTGGTCATAGGGTCAGGAGGGTAAAACTTCAATAACTAGGCCTCCTCAAAGCAAAAAAAACATGTGCAACCGCACTTGGAAAAAAGCATGAAACCTAAGATCATACATTCCCTTAAGGAGAATGTAGGATGTGAAAATGCACTTCATGGTGTATACCTTGGAATTCCTACTGCTCTAAGTGTGCGAAATAACTAAGAAACATGAATAAAAAAATGCCAAGGACACCTCAAGATTAGCCAAAAGAGAGTTACAATGAAAATGAATGCAAATAAAATGAAACACAAATATTTTTACCTCCCTTGTTGTTGATACCTCTTTGATTGGCCCTTGCTTAGATTGGTTGTGTGCTCCTTAGATGATTGATTGAATGACTAAAATGCAAGCTTCAATATGCAAAATGATGAACAAAGATGGTTGAATGATTGAAAAAGGCTTGAGGATTCAAATGGACAGCATGTAGTTATGAGAGTGCAAAGTGTTGAGAAGGCAAATGGGCAGCATAAGGGTGCTCAAAATGAAAGTGTTGGAAATTCCCTTGAGAAGGGGGTATTTATAGAGGATCTTGAATTCTCTAGAGAATTCAAGGGCCAAGATTGATCCAACAAGGTCAAGATGAAGGGCTATGGTGGGTTGAGAACCCACAAGCCCTCACATCTTGACATGTGGAGGGTAAAGTGGACAAGAGGATATGAGGTGGAGATGAGTTGTCAAAAAGGTACATGAGGTGGAAAAGGACATGCACCTTGGGGGATGAGAGGATTTCCACAAAAAGGGATTTCTTGTCCCCAAGTGGGAGTGAAAGGGACTTTTGAGGAATTTTAGAATTCCTCAAAAATCTACATGGGAAAAAGAAAGGTGGTTGGGAGGATAAATGTGAATTAAAAATTCACATTCCTAGGAGGATCTAGAGGATAAAAGGTGGGCTCCAAAAGGTGGGACTTGGGAAGGTCACATGTGAAGGTGCGACAGAGTCAAGGTGCATGGGTCACACATGTAGGAGTTGTGACAAGTCCAAGGTTCTAGAAGCCTTGGAAGGATGGAATGTGAATTAAAATTCACATATAAAGAAAGGGAATCTAGGAAGAATAAAAGGAATTAAAATTTTCGCTTGGAGAATGATTAGGCTTAATTAATCTGTAATTAGAAGATAAATGAGGATAATTAGGGGATAGTTAGGATTAAAAGCCAACTTGCAAAAGTTGGAGGATGTGACACATCCTAATCAAGGATTAAGCATGTGCACATCCCTAATGAAGAAATTAGGAGATGGATTAGGATTAGATGAAAATAACATGTGAGGAATTAAATAAATGTAATATTTATTTAATTTATTTGATGAAAAGAGGATTAAGGAGGGTAAGATATTTAATTATTAATTAAATACCTTAGGGATTTGGCAGAATTAAAGATATTAATTAAATAATAGTAATATTATTTTAATTAGCTAGGATAAGAAGGATGTTTAGATGAAAAGTGATAAATTTGGATTAATTAAAGTGTCAAATTTGATGTCTACATTTGCCCCTCTTTGAGATGGTGTTCTGTGAGAATAGCATCATTTTCAAAACAGTAAATATAGAACCTAGAAGAAGATGGTTAGATTGGAAAAAGATGCTGATCATCAAAGGGAGTGACTAGGAGAGGAAAAAGATGAAAATTATGGATGAGAGGATGCCCTGAGAGGGACATGGGTTGAAAGAGAATTTCTGATGTGTGCTCACCAGAAAATAGATGATGTGATACAAGGGGAGATGAGGAAGATGATGCAAGGTGATGGGTAAGAGAGTAAGAGAAGCGATAGGAGATGGATGGAGCACAAATGGATTTCAAAAGGTGATGTTGCCCCAGTCAAGGTACAAGCCAAAATGGGTTGAGGATGGATGGAGTGTTGTCAATGACGGATTGAAGGATCCCGAAACAACACGAGGATAGGGAATGATACATCCCACTGAGTGGTATTGATGAGGGAAGGATACATCCCAAAACACCACTAAAAGATAGGGAAGAATACCTCCCGATGATGATGAAAGTGTTGTTGATGAGGGAAGGATACATCCCAAAACAACACCGAAGGGATAGGGAATAATAATAATGGATGATGATGATAATGGGGGGTCAAGGCTAGTAACAAGACTGGGGACAAGACCAAGGATATGATTAGATGATTCGGGCTAAGTGGAATGGATGGGGGTTGGATAGAGATGTGAGATAAGGATGAAGGATGAATGGATGGGGGGATACATGCAAGAGGATGAAATGGAAAATGAAATACAATCCTAATGCAATTTACCATCTTTGGAGCACTGATTTTTGCTATAGCATAAGACACAAGACACCAGGGTATGAAGAACCAAGGCGAATTAGTGTCTAATGCACAAAACAAACACAACAGACAAGAAGGTTACCCCAACACCCCAAAGTCACAAAGACCTTGGTCGGGCCAGGTATTGAGATAACCATAAGCACAAAAGGATGCCCCAGCATAACACAAGACCTCGGAGATCTTGGTGGGTACTATGTGGGACAACCAAGAACACACAAATAGACATAAAAAGATCAAGATATGCCCCTATGTTGACCAATCAAAACACACCATAAGATGATGGATTATGGCGGCCTTGACAAGTGATGATAGGGAGCTGCCAAATAAACAAAAGCCAAAACATCAAAAGATCGCAATCACTTTCAAATGTCCTTTGCCATAGGATCAAGGGGATAGATGGGATTGATGAGGTCTGTTAGGAAGGATACATCCTGTTGAGACCAAAGATGATGGATATTAAAAGATCGTTATGACGCGGGATGTTCAAAATCAATTGGATCTCATGATATAAGTGAATCTTGTTTGTTAAGAACCAGCTAGCTAAGAGCATAGCTTGACGACACGACACACGAGAGACATGACAAGATAAGAGACTTCAATGGATGGTAAAGACAGGACAGACAAAACCTAAAGACCTAGGGGCTCGGGGGCCGATCAAAGATTAGCCTTGCCTACGTAAAAGCGCAGAGCCCTCGTAGTTCGATAAAAGGCGGACGACTGACCATGATGGAGATTTCGATGGATGACCAAGATAGGATGGAGAATAGGAGAAAAGTGGACAAGATAGATCGATGATGGAACCCCGAGGGCAGATCAAATGATCGACCTTGCCTACGTGAAAGCGCAGGGGCAACGTAGTTCGACTAAAGACCGACAACAAATGATGGATGAAAGAGGATGAGATGACCCTAGATAAGGGGATAAAATGATTGGACCGACACGATGGGACAAGATATATGAATGATGAAGTGATAAGATAGATGATGTTGGACGATAGTGACTATATAAAGCTCAGGGATGGGACAGTTATCCAAATTATCAAAGATGAAGTGGGCAAATGACATGCCATATAGATGAATGGTGAAATGATGAATGATGAGATAGAAAATATGTGCAAAAGAAGCAGAAGTGATGACGATAAGATGGATGACATTGGATTGCATGGGGTAAAGCCTATAGCTAGATACCAATGACAAGGGATTAGGAGATGGGATGAGGGGAGAGGATGGGGGGGAGGAAAAAGGATTGTTTCGGTGGATTGGATAGAGGGATAAGGATTGGGAGATGAAAGGGATGTTAGGATAGCTGGATACGAAGAGAAAGATGGGGAGATGGAAGGGACGCTGTGATAGATGGATAGGGACAGAAGGATTGAAAGATGAAAGGGATGCTAGGATAGATGGGGAGATGGAAGGGATGCTATGATAGATGGATAGAGAGATGAAGGGATGTTATGATAGATGATTTCTCCAAGGACTATGTCACAAAGGAAGCAGATGCCCCCACTCTAGATATGTCATATATAATGAGGCATGAGGGACGAAAGACAAGTGGATGGGAAGATAAAAGAGATAACTGGATGAGAATAGGATGGGTGACTAAGGAATAAGATAGAGCATGGATGAAGGGGATGTATACCAATAGGTGTCCAAAGCATGCATAGATAGGTGCCCCTATTTTGATCAAGATCACAAGAAGGATGGAGGGAATGGGAGATAAACGAGATATGATGGTAGGATGCAGAAGATAGGTGGGATGGGGGATTTATGAAGAGGACGGATAACAGGAAAACGGGTGCATAGCTAGAAGCATGTGAGGATGGAGGAATACATATCAGTGCCCCAAGTACGGATGAGGGATTTCGCATGACACACATTTACGAGGTTTCATCATCTAGTACTTATCAAAGTAGCTTGTTTGCCAAGTTTTCACCATTGGATGAATTATTTCTCTTTTTTTTTTTGTTGACTTTTTTGACTTTTTTTTTATTTTTGATGAAAATGGAGAAGGATAGGGATGTGGATAAGGGAATTTATAAGATACATGATATGGATATGGATGGATGACTCAAGCATCAAGTTCTATACGAGGTAGTAAGAGCCCATGTTCAAACTGACTATTGGGTGTTGGTACAACCTTATGAGGATAAATGGATTATGCAAGAGGATGAATTAGGGGGATTTGATGGGGGAGATATGTGGGGTAATGGATGGGATGCTGGAAAGGGTATGGATAGAATGATGGGGTGGATATGTGATGGGGAGATGTGTTCAGGACCAACATTGGCACATGTGGTGGTGGATGTGAAAAGATGAGAGGATTATTGGATGGAGAATGTGTGGATAATGGAGGAGATGGGGTGGTGAACTTTGGAACATAAGGACCCAAAACAGACTTAGGAGATGAAAGGGGTGTATGACTAGCTTTTGGATTAGCAACTTTGGATGTTCTTACAGATTTTTCATGTGATGGAATTGCATCTTTTTTCTTTGGGATCCACATAGTTTTGATCTTTGAGTTGGTGGGCCTTTGTAGCCTATAGATTTGATTTGGATTTTGGATTTGGTTTTGCTTTGCTTTAACATGTCTTTTAGAAGGGACATGGGGAGCTTTTGATTCATGTGGATGTTTAGATTGATGCATTTTTTCTTTAACAACCAAAGTGCTTTTAGTAGCAATGGGATGGGTGTGAGGAGATGGATGATGTGGAGTGATGGAGGTAGGAGTATGGGGATTATGTGTAGATAAAGGATGTTTGAGTAAGTGCCTTTGTTGATCCTGACTATGGGGTATGTGAGAGGGATGTTTATGATGGATGAGATGGATAGGTGATGAATGGATGAAGGGATGGATAGGATGAGATGGAGGAGGTGATTTTGGGATATAGGGGCCCAAAATAGACGTAGGACTTGGAGGAAACAAGGGCATGGTAGATGGAGGACTAGGATTGATGGAGGACTAGGAGTAGATGGAGGGATGTAAGGACCCAAAAATGGATGGAGCGATGAAGGAGGAAGATGGACTGGGTTGTTTTGAGATGATAATGATAGGAGGAGGAGGGATGGGCCACATATGATCTAGTGGGGATGATGGGAAGAGTCGAGCATTTCTTTCGGGAAAGTGCCCGCTGAGGATCGCGCCTTGGTGAGGTTGGGTGTACCAACATCCTCGATTGCGAAGTCGCGGAGTAGTACATCCAAGACCCGGTGGATACAAGTGTTCTTTAGCTTGATGTAATTCTATAATACCTTGCTCATGAAGGCCTAAACCTTTTCCCTTGATAGTTCATTCTTTGAGCATCTCGATCTAGGACATAATTTTGTTATTCGAAGAATGATGCGAGTTCATTAGTAGGTGGAAGAGGAGGGTTGGTGTATATGCTTTGTTTTTCTTCTGCGAGGAGACCACCGTGGAGGAATGTGAGAGGACCAAGGGGATATGCAAGTGGGGTGGGGAGAGCATTTTTAGGTGATGATGAGGGATCATGAGAAGGAGATGATGGGATAGCAACATTAGGAGAGGGAGTAGGGGCCATGATAGGATCTGGATTTGTGGTAGTAGGCTCATGCGATGGAGATGGAGATGGAGTAGTGGAAGCTTGAATGACAAGGGGATTATGGGATGGAATAGATGGGGGACTGTGATCTTGAGGCGGACTAGATGGGATGGGAGGATCTTGATCTGGAGAAGGGGATATGCTGGCGTGCTTTGGATTAGACTCTTGGCATGACTCATCATGTGCGGGAGGCATGGTAACAGAGTCTTGTTGGGACTCTTCAAGTGGGGAAGATGGAGGGATGAAAGATTCATGAGGTTCATTGGAATGGATTTTGGTGCTACTAGGAGTGGGAGGAGTGGATTGGATGTGGGTGGATCTAGGAGTAGAGGGAGTGGATTGGACTTTGGTGTCTTCGATGGGTTTAGTGGCTCTCATAGTAGGAGATGTGGGTTCAATGGATTTAGTGGGTTCAATGGTTTCAACGGTTTGAGTAGTACTTGGGGTGGTAACATCAATAATAGGTGTGGTAGGGAGAAGGGTCTCATCACTAGTGACCGTGGATGATGGATCGAGATGGCATGGTTCCATGACTTCAAGATGTGGAGTTGGGGATGGATTCTTTGTAATGAGTCCTTGGAGAACTTCTGAAATGAAAGACTTGCATATGGTTGGCTTGGCTGGGGTGGTAGAAATGGATGAGGGATTATGGATTTGTGGACTAGGGTTAGATGGAGGAATGGGATCGAATGTAGGACTATGAGTAGATGGGGGATTAGGATTGTATGGAGGACTAGGAATAGATGGAGGACTAGGATTGGATGGAGGGTTAAGGTAAGGATATTGGAGTGGTGAATTAAGATAGGGGACATGGATTGTGGATTAGGACAAGAGGATATAGGTGGTGTAGTGGGACAAGAGGATGTGGGGGATGGATTATAATAAGGGTATTGGGATGGTGGATTAGGATGAGGAGATATGGATGTAGGATTAAGGTAAAAGGGTGTGGATGTAGGATTAGTATGGGAAGATTGGGAAAGAGGATTAGGATAGGGGGTCATGTATGGGGAATTGTAATAGGAATATTGGGATGGAAAATTAGGATAAGAGGATGTAGATGTTGTATAAGAGGATGATGTAGATGAAGGACATGACAAATATGGGGATGAAGAAGATACTGGATATCCATTGTCAAAGGTGGCATAAGGAGCATGATTAGGTGTGGATGAAGGTATAACAGGATAACTGGAAGGGGTGATTGGATTGTGGAAAGTGGGTGGAGAGATCTTACTAGTGACAATAGCATCAAGGGGATCTACGCCATATTCTTCTTGATCGACAAGACTTTCGTTATCGTCGTCCATGTAATTTAGGTTTCCCTTGACTACTATTGATGGAGGATGAGGACTAAGCGATGGTGAAAGGATAAAGAGGATGGATAAAGATTTTGGATGGGAACGATAAAGCTCAAATCGTGATTTTGGTCCAATGATCGATTGGACAAAAGCTCGTGATTAGGATGATTAGATGATTGCTTTTGATTTTGATGAGATTCGGTAGACGGATGATTGGATCGGGTAGATGATTTGATGAATTTGATTAAAGTACTGGATCAATTTGATGGGATAGGATCAAATGATTAGATGATGTTGATTGGATAATTGTGATTGGATGAACTTGATCGGATTGGTGTGCTTGGATTGATTAGATGATCAGAGGAATGGATTGGTTTGATTAGATAGGAAGAAATAAAAGGCACCACTAGATAGAGCTCAAAAAATTAAGCAATTTTGGTTTTTGAACGAAGTTGATTCGATATACGATTTGTAAATGAAAAGCCCCGAAGTTAAAGGGCGAGATAGCTTTCTCAGAAAGCAAATCGTACGCCACCACCGCTTCACAATAAATCGTATACCGCATTTCACAGAAATCAGTATGCCATCGCATTTCTCAAGAAAAGCACCACCACGCTTCTCGGCGGAGGTCAAAGCTTGATTTGATGCAAGGGGTTGGGCGGCGGGCACCCGTACGATGAAAGAAGTCAAAAGTATCAAAATTTGACAAAATTTTACCAAGAAAACACCTTCAGCACAACTTAAGTGATTAATATTACGTGTATGGCAAGGCAAAGTCTTACCCAGGGATGCGCTTCTAGGAGTCCTCGATATAATTTCAGACAAGTGGAGAGGCACAACCGCGAACATCTAGTCCAATACAAGCTGCGGAGTCGAACCCCAAAAGGAGATAATCGAAGGTTTCACCAACTCTTTCACGCCTATCTAGGTATCACCCTAGCTTCGGACAGCTTCTCGCCAATTACGACGCGAATCGATTGGGGTACAACTGCTCTCCCCTTTATATACCCCGGGCCGATACACGGGTTGAATCGTCCCTTGGGGTGATGAAATCCTCAAGCAGGTCCCACTAAAAAGAAGACACTAACTGTTTTCAACTACTCCCCAGGCTCACACGAAGTGCAAGGGGAAAGTGAAAACAAATCAATGCCCCCTTGGGTAACACAAAAATAAGCAACCACAACAAACAATGAGATTTAATCCCCCTAATTAGACTATGTTTGAGAGCAGCAAAGATAATTTTTGAAAGTCTAATTATGTAGATGCCCCTGCAAACAAATGTTAGTTGTCCACTTTCTTTTTTGCCTTTGGTCAAATTTTGCCACAATATGCTGCAAAAACGTTAGTGGAAAATAGCAATATTCTTGCCAGAACAATGTTAGAGAGTTATCACGTGAATATAGCAAAAAAAAATAGAGCAAAAACAAAGCCAAAACGTCCATTTTACCCTCCAAACTGTGCTGTTAAGGGCGCTGCCGCAACTCTGTGAAGGGCGCTGCCGTAGTTCTGTAAAGGGCGCTGCCGCAACTCTATGAAGGGCGTTGCCGCAACTCTATAAAGGGCGCTGCCACAGTTCTATAAAGGGTGTTGCCGCAACTCTGTGAAGGGCGCTGCCGCAACTCTGTGAAGGGCGCTACCACAACTCTGCGAGGGCGCTACCGCAACTCTGTAAAGGGTGCTGCCGCAACTCTGTAAAGGGTGCTGCCGCAACTCTGTGAGCTTTTCCTACAAAATCTTAACTCAAAGAAACATTAAATGCAAGACCCGTGTGTGGGTCCCACCGGGCGTGCCAGAAATGTATACCTTAGAATTCCTACTGCTCTAAATGTGTAAAATAACTAAGAAACATGAATAACAAAATACCAAGGACACCTCAAGATTAGCCAAAAGATGTGGTTCAACGAAAAGGAATGCAAATAAAATGAAACAAAAATATTTTTACCTCCCTTGTGGTTGATACCTCTTTGATTGGCCCTTGCTTGGATTGGTTGTGTGCTCCTTAGATGATTGTTTGAATGTCTAAATACAAGATTCAATATGCAAGATGATGAGCAAAGATGGCTAAATGATTGAAAATGCTTGAGGATTCAAATGGACTGCATGTAGTTATGAGTGTGCAAAGTGTTCAAAATACAAATGGGCAGCATGAGGGTGCAAGATGGCTAAGTGTTGGAAATGCCCTTGAGAAGGGGCTATTTATAGAAGATTTTGAATTCTCTAGAGGATTCAAGGGTCAAGATTGATCCAACAAGGTCAAGATGAAGGGCTATGGTGGGTTGAGAACCCACAAGCCCTCACATCTTGACATGTGGAGGGTGAAGTGGACAAGAGGATATGAGGTGGAGATGAGTTATCAAAAAAGGTACATGAGGTGGAAAAGACATGCACCTTGGGGGATGAGAGGATTTCCACAAAAAGGGATTTCTTGTCCCCAAGTGGGAGTGAAAGGGACATTTGAGGAATTTTGGAATTCCTCAAAAATCTACATGGGAAAAGGAAAGGTGGTTGGGGATATAAATGTAAAAATTCACATTCCATAGGATGATCTAGAGGATAAAAAGTGGGCTCCAAAAAGGTGGGACTTGGTCACATGTGGAGATTGTGACAAGTCCAAGGTTGGTCACATAGATTGTGACAAGTCCAAGGTTCTAGAAGCCTTAAGGATGGAATGTGAATTAAAAATTCACATATAAAAGAGGGGAATCTAGAAGAATAAAAAGGAATTAAAAATTCCTTGGAGAATGATTAAATTTTAATTAATTAGTAATTAGAGGATAACTAGGGCTAATTAGGATTAAAAGCCAACTTGCAAAAGTTGGAGGATGTGACACATCCTAATCAAGGATTAGGCATGTGCACATCCCAATGAAGAGATTAGGAAATGGATTAGGATTAGATAAAATGACGTGAGGAATTAAATAAATGTAATATTTATTTAATTTTTTTGATGAAAAGAGGATTAAGGAGGGTAAGGTATTTAATTATTAATTAAATACCTTAGGGATTTGGCAGAATTAAAGATATTAATTAAATAATAGTAATATTACTTAATTAACTCGGATAAGAGGATGAAAAGATGAAAAGTGATAAATTTGGATAAATTAAGTGTCCAAATTTGGATGTCTACAATATTATTGGGTTATTGGGGCACAAGTGTGTATAAATAAGTGTTTTTCTTCTCATTTAACCCCAATTCATTCAATAATTCATCAAATTCACTTGCATTCACTCATTCTACATCAATTAGCATTCAAGAACCTTGCATCATTTAGTCAAGCACTTATCAAGCATCTTGGAGCAACCATTGACATATCTCCAAATTTCTTCAATAAGGTTGTGGTGATATTAGGACATCTGCATGTTGTTTATTCATCATTCCTTGCTCATTTCATTTCATTTCTTCATTAAGGGTTTGATTACCAAAGTGGGATTTGACAAAGGAAAATCCCTATACTCTAACCCTTAACTATTTTTCCCATTTTTCATGTGTGTTTGCAAAATTTTGTATGCATATTTTCAAGCAATTAGGTGTTGAAAGGTGGTCAATAAGTGAAGAAAGTGTTTCAAGTCAACTAAACCCTATTTCAAGCTTGGAGACAACCTACAGTCTATTTTCTAAGAATTTGACTCTGTCAACCCAACAAAAAGATAAGTACATATCTAGAGCTACATAATTTACCTTTGATTTCTCAAAATTTTGGAGGAGGACTTATTCGCCATCAATAGCGAATGAGTCCCACCGTAAGGCTAAAAAAGTTGATTTTTTCAAATTTTTGTTCCCGACTGTCAGAAAGCAGTTTTTCAGGTGTTTTTGTCAGTAGCAGGACTAATTCGCCATCAATGGCAAATGAGTCCCACTAGTCATTTGAATTGATCTCTGCCAAATTTCAGAGCTTTCCAGGTTCATCATCCAATAACCAGGTGCACTTTTTTTTATTTTGTTCAATTCTGTTTGCATTAGTTTTAATTTCCATTACATTTTCTACATATCACATTATGTTTTCAAACATTGCATATTACATTAGTTTTGCATTCATAATCAATCAATTACAACATTTGGTTGTATCTACATCATTGCATTTAGTCTTAATTATATCATAGAATCCTCTATGTGAGTGAACTACTTCAATTTTGGGGTTCTATCTCTCTCCTTTTAGGTGAAAGATCCTAAGAGTGCAAGAGAAGTCCATAGACACACCTAAAATTATTGATTTATTTGGTGAACCTGCATATTGAACACTTTATCTTTCTTATTTCAATTTCATCTTGCATCCTAGGTTTCCTTTGTATCAACATTCAATTAGGTTTTATTTTGTTTTTGCATCCTAGGGTTTCTCAAATTGCATTAGTGAAAGACTCATATATATTTTATTTTTGCATATCATATCATTCAAAAAATTGAAAATTTGTGTTTGTATCCTCATTCTGCATCTAAAAAGCATTGAAATCACTTTAAATTTTCTGAAAAACATAAAAAAATCTCATACTTGGACTCATTTGCCACCCTGGGTGAATCAGTCCACCTGCACATTTTAAACAACATTTTTAGGAATTTTCTTGGGTATTTTTTGCATTACAGTTTTATGTAGTTACTATTTATTATACTTTCTAGATTGTCTGCTTTCTCTTCTTTGTTGCATCTTAGTTTACTTGCATTCATTGTCATCGTGGCTTTTTCTTTTAGCAAGTTTTGGAATTCATTGAAATCTCTAGTAGACATGTCCAATTGTGCCTTTGGCTATGATCCTAATGACCTTGAGCTTCCTCATGCTCCTTCAACTCCTCATGAATTTCCTCCTTGTGATGTAGAAATCATTGTAGAAGATGATGATAGAATGATCAAGTTCTTAAATGAATGCCTTGACAACCTTGAAGCCAATGTAGCCTTTTACCCATCCATGAAGTCACAAGATCTTCCTACTACTACACCTCCTGATCACTTTGGGTACCTACATCCTAAAACAAATGAAGGACATAAGTTCCCTCCATCAAGTGGACCTAGTTCCTCTAAACAACCACATCCTCAACCATTTTATGATAAAAAAGTTACAAACACGCCAATCAACATTGAAGAAACATATGAAAAAGGCTTTACAATCCTAAATAAACAAGGTTGTGACACAACAAATGAGCATAATATTCACCAACTTCTCAAACAAAAACCAACAGAAGAAAACAAAACAGGATTACAATATAAAAATCCTCCTTACGACGATAGGCCTCCTTTTGAATATTGGAGACTTTGAGATGATGGTAAAATGATCTTTGATTCTCCTCTTGACTTGAACATTCTCCTTCCACGTGAACAACCATTACCCGATTCCAATGACAAGGATGCTAGGATCCCTATGGGTTCTCTTCCTTCCATTCATGAGAAAGAAGAAACCAGTAAACAAAAATGACCCTACAAATTGAAGAAACTAAAGTTTCCTCTCCATCCACTACCTAAATGTGAAAGGAGACTTCAATTTATTTTAAACAAATTCCTTATACTCTTACCACCTATGAATAGGTTGTTCATCCATCCTAAAGATTCTAACATACCATATTGCAAATATCATCATCTTCTTGGCCACCAAACTAATGAATGTCGAACATTGAAGGACATACTAAACAAGTATCACTTCACTAATACCGATTGCTTTCGTATCATCCCTTAAAACCCCATCCTCTCCTCATGCCATAGTTGTAGAATTTTATATTCTCACTAATTCATGATCCTTTCCCATCACCCACCTTGGCTCATTCTTGTCTTGCACTCAATGGGGGCATGACGTTGTTAGCCTTGTCCTTGTAATGCATTTGTCTTTTTCTCTTAACTACGTTATTCATTTTTTTCTTATATTACTTAAGATTGTGAAGTCAATAACTTGGTTAATGGTTGACTTACATTTGCATTCCTAGTTCCTTTTACATTTTCCTTTTTCTTTGATGTGTGTATCATGTTCCCCCACAATGTGCATTTGATGTTCTCTCTCTTTGTAAAATTCATCTATTTGTAACTCTATTCTTCTATATGTCATACATTTTGAATTTTCTTTTTCGATTTCATTTTTTGTTCTCCTTTTGGCGATGATGTAAGGAATTGAGACAAAAAATTCTCCTTCATGTTGACCCAAAATCTTTTCCTTTTCTTTTTCCTTTATTTTCACTTGTTTTTTCCTTTTGGAGATGATGTAAAGCATTGAGACTGCAATGTCTCTTCCATGTTGACCAAAAAAAAACTTTTTTTTCTTTTGTTTTTGCTCTCCTTGTGTCATTCTTCAAGTTCTATGTGCTTTGGGGAACGATGATAGTTTTCATCTCTTTAATCAAAACATTGCAAAACATACTGACCCCAAATCCATAGCTTCCTTATGTGTTTGGTGTGTTCCTTTTTAGGGGCAACCCCTCTTTCTTTTTTTCCTTTTTTATTTGCATGACATAGCCTTACTAAAAAATGTATGACTTGGCATAGGAGATTTCCAAGTTGGCTCTCATTTCTTGTTTTCTTTTTTCATTTTTTCCTTTGGTACTTTAAAGTAATTGCTCACAGAATGGTGTGTAGCAATTCCTTTAAAGTGGGGGCATAGATTGACATCATTTCATTTGCATTCTTGATTCTTAGTGTAGCCTTGTCACTTCATACGATGCATTTGTCACTTTGTGGAGTGTGATATCCTTCATAAGCATGATATATCTTAGCATATTACATTCCTCTTAGTGGCCTAATGCAATGCATTGCATCCCCTAAGTTGTGAATACATTTATTCTTTGATTGGTCCTCTCTTGGAGACGTTAGACACAATGTTCCCTAAGTGACAGACCTTGCATGAACTTAATAAGACTCCTTGAACATCTTTTGCATTTTACATTTTACATCTTTGCAACCTTGCATAATGAAACTTGCATGTCTGTGGTACTTTTCTGTTTTTTCATGAGTTCTAAACATATGAAGCTTTGCTTGTCTCATGAAGCACGAACCAATATTTTCCTTTGTGGCACCTTGTTAAATTTATTAGGAGGTATAACTTTAATATGGTTGAGTGGGAAGCCCATTCAAGGACACGACTTTCCCCATAGCCACCTATGTGTTTGTGTGTGTATACCAACTAGCGTATGTTTCTCACATTTGGGTCTTCTCACTCGGTGGACCACCATGATTTTTGTCGCCCCAGAGTGAGTATGCATTCTCTTTTTTCTCACAAACAACCTAGATCTAATCCACAACTAGTTGGACATACGATCGAAGCTTGATCTGATTCTCCCTTTTCTCTTTCTATTTCATGTGTGTGTGTTCCATTGTTCTTATGATTAGTTGGCCATGGGAACTTCATACTATGGGCTTGATCATCCCTCTTGATCATTGCCATTTCGTCTTTCTAACATAAGCGCATTTGGATCCTTCTTGATATGAATGGCTACTTTAGTGTGAGTTTCAAGCAAGTTCATCCTCTCACTAAAGTGAGGGATAAATGTACCATAGAAAAATGGATCATTGACATTTTCATGGTCTTTTAGGTCTTTCTCTAGTGATTTTTGACTTTTCTTTCTTTGATTTAATGTTGCAATGTAACTTATGCATTCACATTAGGTCCTTAAAATTCAAATTATGACATCTTGTGAAGGTGTTGTGAAGTGTTGTAACACATTTCTATACTTTTCTAGACTATCTTCATTAAAATTCACCTAAAAATCACCTTTTCATCACTTTTCAAGTCCTATTTTAAAGTGTTGTAATGTCTTGTAACAAGTTTTCACACTTTTTCTAGGCTTCATTTCACTATTTACACCTTTCTTATGCTTTATTTGACCCCTTTATGTACTCATAAGACTTAATTAAGTGTATTTTTGAATGTAAACCTAACAAATAACATTAAATGTGACTTAATTCCCCACACCAACTTACAATCCCATGGTGGGATCCATCCACCATGGGTGGTGAATGAGTCCCTCTTAGCTCCAAAATCAAAATAATTGAAAATTTCTTTTGGGTTTTTATTAAAAAATACCTTATGTTGGCCTGTGATGATATATTATTAGGTTATTAGGGCATAAGTGTGTATAAATAAGTGTTTTTCTTCTCATTTTAACCCCCATTCATTCAAGCATTCATCAAATTCACTTGCATTCACTCATTCTACATCAATTAGCATTCAAGCACCTTGCATCATTCAATCAAGCACTTATCAAGCATCTTGGAGCAGCCATTGATATATCTTCAAATTTCTTCAACAAGGTTGTTGTGAGTTTAGAAAATTTTCTTGTTTATTCATCATTCCTTGCTCATTTCATTTATTTCTTCATTAAGGGTTTGATTACCAAAGTGGGATTTGACCAAGGCAAATCCCTATACCCTAACCCTTAACCATTTTTCCCCTTTTGTATGTGTGTTTGGAGACTTTTGTATGCATATTTGTCAAGAAATAAGGTGTTGAAAGGTGGTAAACAAGTCAAGAAAGTGTTTCAAGTCAACTAAACCTTATTTTAAGCTTGGAGATAACCTATAGTCTGTTTTCCACTGATTTAACTCTGTTAACCCGACAAAAAAACAAGTGCAGATCTAGAGCTACAAAATTAACCTTTGAATTCTTAGAATTTTGGAGGACTGATTCTCCATCAGTGGTGAATGGGTGGACCACCTTAAGGCTAAAAAGGGTTATTTTGTCAGATTCCAGTTCCTAACTGTCGAAAAGCAATTTTTAGGTGTTTTTTTAGTAGGACTAATTTGCCATTAGTGGTGAATGAGTCCCACTGGTGATTTACATTGATATTTGCCAGATTTCAAAGCTTTCCAGATTCATAATCCAATTCCAAAGTGCACTTTGTTTTACCTTGTTCAGTTTTGTTTGCATTAGTTTTCATTTCTATTGCATTTTCTACATATCACATTGTGTTTTCAAACATTACATATTACATTAGTTTTTCATTCATAATCAGTCAATTACAACATTTAGTTGCATATACATCATTTCATTTAGTCTTAATTACATCATAGAATCCTTTATTTGAGTGAACCATTTCAATTTTGGGGTTCTATCTCTCTCCTTTTAGGTGAAAGATCCTAAGAGTGTAGGAGAAGCACATAAAACCACAAAATTGCTTGTTCACACAGTGACCTCATCCATACACTTGTGCAAAAGTTGCAACCTATCACTTCACCATGGCCCTTCACCCAATGGGGACTTGAACTCATAGGAAAAATTCATGCCACCTCATCAAATGGCCATAAATTCATCACCACTATCATTGAATACTTCACCAAAGGGGTTGGAGCCATCACTATGACATATATAACTAGTAAAAAATTCTCCAAATTCATGTTCAATTACATCATATAATGGTATGGTGTCCCTCAAACAATCATCACTGACAATGGTCATCCCTTCAAAAATTAGGATGTCCATGAGTTATGTGAGAAATTCCACATTCATCGCCGCTTTTCCATGTCATATTACTCGCAAGGCAATGACCAAGCTGAGGCATCCAATAAGACCATAATCAAAATTCTTAAAAAGACTGTTAATGGCATTGGTCATGACTAGCATAATCAACTTAACCCTGCCCTATGGGCATATCGCATGAGCATCTGTACACCCATTGGCACCACTCCATTTTCCCTAGTCTTTAGTTCAAAGTCTATCCTTCCTATTGAGGTTGAAGTCCCCTCCCTATAGGTCTCCATGAAAGGGCTTATTGAGGATGAGGAATATTGTATATCCGAGTTGCATGAGTTAGAATTGCTTTATGAATGTAGACAAAGGTCCTTGACTCATCTACAAGAATAGAAAAACTGCCTTTGTTGTAGTTACAATAAAAGGCTTTTGATTAGACACTTTGACATTGGTGACTTATTGTTGATGGAGAATCCAAAAAATCAAGCGGAACGTGAGAAACCTAGTAAAATATGAGCCCAACTACCTAGGTCCTTATGTCATAACAACATATTTTGGTTTTGACACTTATCATTTGTCCACACTTGAAGGAGAACCTTTTTTAGATACTATCAATAGCTTGCAGCTACGCTAGTTCTATACATAGTTTCAAATAGCCTTGCTAAAACCATAAAAAATACAAAACATTGAAACATACAAAAAACCATTACCTTGATAAAAACCTAGAAAATAGGTGTCTTGGTGACAACAAAAAAAATAAAAAATAATGAAAATAGTAAAGAGAAATACTTCATCCAATAGTGAAAACCAATTTAGTGGTGCTTTTGATAAGTACCATGGGGAAAAACTAGAAAACAAGCGCCATGTGTAGTCAATCTTTGCTTCGTCATTTATTATCACTCTACCTAGTCTTCTACCCTCATCCATCACAATACCTTTACTCTCTATAATCTACCATTTTACATCCATCATAAGGCATGGTCATCTTTATCATGACTTTCAAATGGTTGATGCCTCATGACCTTTCTCCTCCATCTTCCATCCATAATAAACCCCTATCCCATCCCATCCCTAATGGTTAGTCCTAGACCTGGCTGGGGTTACATTTCCTAACACCTGGATTCATTGGATTCTACATTGGTCATTGGCGATCAAATATTTGAAAAAGACAATAAAATCACAAATTCCCAAAAAGACAAAAAAATCAAATATTCCAAAATGATAAAAAAAACATAAAACTTCAAAAATCTAAAAAAGAAAAACATGTGAAAAACACAAAAACATCCAAATAACTTTCAAAATCCCAAAAATTGAGTTAGATTCAGTCAGGTCAATCTTTTTCCTTATCGAACTACGTTGCATCTATGACTAGACACAGGCAAGGCCATATATCGATGTGCCCCTGAGGCATTACGTCAGTCCTCTAGGTGTTGTCTCAACCCTTTGATGTTTCAAAGAAGTAAAGATTCATGTCAAACTACAAGGTCTCTGAGTGCATAATGCAGGTAAGGCCATCTGTTGATGATCCCTCGAGGCCACCTAGGACAGTCCTTTAGGGTTCATCATGTCAGTCAAATAAGTCAAACATAGTCAAACTTGGAGACAAGACAGTCATCAAAATTTCAATATTCAAATCATGAACCAACAAAAAACATAGTCCAATCAGTCATCAAGTCAAAAATTAGTCAAATTTCCAAAATAGTGTGAACATACTCACTTTATGGTCCCCTTCAAGATGCATCCTTCTTTGAATTAGACCCCATCATAATGTCATTTTCCTTTTTAGGATATGTCTTTCCTGATGACATGCTCCATCACATAGTTATTGGCCTTTTCATGATTTGTCCTTCCTGACAGCAGGCATCATTAAACTGTCAAAACTATTAGACTATCAAATCGTCAAGCAATCAACCTTTGACAAATAAATATTAGCAAACATATTCAATGGCTATTTATTTTGATGGTCTATTTCATCTTATCTTTTTATTGATTCATCTCTTGGTCATGTTACTAGCTACCTCGAGGATGCCCCATGAAGTATTTTGAGTTGCGATGATGTCTCGTGACCTAATTTTCCTTGATTGATGTCTTTGGTGTGTCTTGACAAAAATATTGGGGCAACTTAGCGCTTAGTATGACTTAGGACATTCCTTATATGTGACTGTCTATTTTTTGCAAATGGATGACCTTGCACACCTTGGTCTATATCATACCATGGTGTTTGTTGTCCATTCAAATTTTACTACCCAATGATGATTATCCAACGCCTATGATGTTATTTGGAAATATATTGAAGTATTCCTTTTTTGTCCTAACATCCATGTTTTTCACACTAATATTTCTTCTATTCCTTCATCCTCTCATCTTCTCATCCATTTCAAGAGCACTCTCACGTTATTTCAACCCACCTATCCTCTTGAGGGGGCATACCACTACCTCCTCGTCATCCTTCCTCTTCCTACTTTCACACTGGGGCATATTTTTGGCTTGTTTTCTTTGATGCAACACGATAAACTAGATTATGTCAAAGAGGGGAAAAATTTAGACACATAAAAATGGCATAGGCCCCCACGCTACATTTTTCTATGTCAAACATCCTCCTCACACAATTAAATCATTTGATTATGTCCTAATGTCATAATTTCTAATTATTCCTCAGTGATTATTTAAAAAAATAAATTACATTTATTTATTTAAATATGTCACTAATTAATCCTTATTCACTCCAATAATTTAAAAAAATCTAATTACCATTAATTATTTAATAGCATTACCATTTGTCCTTCAATTAAATAAAATAATCCATTTAACCCACTTTTCATCTCACAAATAAATAATTAAAATAGTTATTTATTGTCTTTTGTCTCATTCATGCTTATGAATTAAACCATTATTTAATTCAAAACTAAACTTTTCTCCAAAAATCAAATAATTGCTATTATTGTTTGATGTTCCAACTACCTATTTTTCTCCACCATTGATTTAATTGCTTTCAATAAAATCTAAATCCTTCATTTCAAAGCTTTTCCCTAAATTTTCCCTAATTCTTCTCATCACATTGAATCCTGGCCTTTGATCTTAGGTTTTTATAAACTTTTAATCCTGGCCATCCATTCTGAATTTGGAATTCTTTAAAAGGCTCTTTGTCAAGTCATTTTACACATGTAGTTATTTTAAGCAATACACACATAGCATTCTTGAGAACTTTGAGTACTTGAGCATATAATACTTCAATGTCTTGCTTGTCTTAGGCATAGGTTATAGTTGCACTTAAATCTGAGGGCAATCATGCAATTTGCAGCAAGATGGAGAAGGCCGATGGAGGTCATTCAATGGAAGCTTAAAAAACCAAATGATATTGTTTAAATATTTTTATATTTATTTCTTTCCATTGTGCTCTATTGTTGATTGGGGTTTAAGTTCTTATGCTATTTGCAAATAATTTTGAAAAAATTCTCCCTAATACAGAAGATTGTGGCCTTAGGTCCTAAACCCTAGTGGAGACAAAATTCTATATTATAGAAGGTTCTTGAGGATATGAATGGTTTACCAAGGTGTGGTGAGAATCCTTGTGATGACGGGGAGATTTCTTGCAGAAGGGCCACTTAAAAAAGTATAAAGGGTATGTGTAGGATCATCATGGAAAAAACAGGCCCTTAAGTGGCGAAAAATTCAGAAAAATCAGAGTTAGGCAACTTGACATAAAAATTTGAATAAGTTATCTATATTATTTCAAAAATATGTAACAATAGAATCTATAGCGAATTGAATGTAGTTTCTAAATTTCTAGGTTTTTTTTTTTTAAATCTATTTGGTGAAAATTTGAAATTTCAATGCAGAGTACTTAAATTTCAAGGAAAAAATAAGTAGGTGTCTGTCTGACCACCCTAACCACAATAAAATGATAATATTTTTTTATAATATTTTAGATATAAGTAGAGGAATCATGTCCCGATGTGATGCATATTTTTTTGTAGTTTTTTTCTATGTAAATAATTAATTATGATTTTTTTATTACAAATTTTTAAAAATATAATAACTCGTATGTCTGACCACATTAACTTGGTCAAAACTTCATGAAATTCTTTTTTTTTAAAAATCCTATAGAATGTGAAGCATAGAATGTGATGCATGTTTCGAATTCAAAAAATGTGATACTTTTTGAAAGCTATAGATGTTTTTCAATCATCCTATCACCTAGGACTTTAGTCATAATTCAAATAGAAAATGAATAATAATTATTTATTAAATTCAAAGTAAAGCATAATTTATATTGGTCAAAAGCTAAGAATCTCCTTTAAAAACCTTTTTCATTTCATCAATTTTGGGTAAAATAAAAGTCGTAAGCCACATACCCTACACATACCCATCATATTGCCACTTTTTGGCCTGCCATGATCCTGCACATTCCCTAAATGCATTTACAGTGGAAAGTTAGGGCTATTGAACTTGGATTTTTATGTTTTAATTAGATTATTTTATCTCATTAGCAATCAAGATAATTTGTGTCTAGAGCGGGGAATTGAGAAAAGGTTTTGAAGCTATTTGTGTGAAACCAAAGTTGTGGCATTTGAAGATTTCAAAAGGAATTGCAATAGCAACACCTTAGGTGACCGATGTCATGGAAAAACCTAGGCCTAAATATAAGAATTTTCTATTCAAATAAATGGAGGTTGAAAAAGATGAAGCATTCTCAAAATTTCCTACATATGTGGTTTACAAGTTGAAGGTGTGAGGATTTATTTCCATGCCACATTGAATGAGATTGATTATACTTTATTTTTTGAAGTGGTCCAACATGAGCTACTGAATTAGAATAGAGTATACAAGCCAAAGTATGAAAATTTAGCTATGAAAGGGTTGAACATCTAGAAATATTATTCAGACTTCTACAATAACAAAGAATGGGTAAGAATCATTTTGAGCCAAATTCATGAAAATTTAATTTTTCTAGACAAACCCTACATGATCACAAAGAAATCCATGAAGGTTGTTACTAGTCTTTGTTCCTTCCAACCAGTCTTAGTGTTGAAATATATAAAGAATTAAATGGTTATAGAGCTCACAAGTGCAAAGTTTGATAAAATAACACTTACAATGAAGGATATCGTTGATCTCGGTGTCCAATATGCATCAATGGGGATTACATATAAAATATATTTCACAAATAGAGAAGGTCCTACCACCATTACTACAATTCACACGACACATAAAATGGTGAAGTAAGGTTCCAATTTTAACCTATGTAATCTATAAAAAATGATTAGGAGATGGGTAAGAGTGAACAATAACATTTTCTTGAGAAGATTAAACCATCATCAGTTGGGGAATGAAATAAAATATTGGCATGGAGGAAGGATCACTAGTAGGTGAGATAGCCTCTTTCCTCTTTTAGAAAAAAATTGAAATATTAGTGTGCCACACATTATTAAATAGTCGGTATATAGTGGCTTGAGATTTAGCCTAAGAGTTGTTAGAGTTAGCATTCTTATATTTGTAGTGTAAAAATATTTTCCATTTTTCCTCAAATTTGAAGGAACCTTAGTAAACTGGGAAACCTTAGCACATTAGGGAGTTGATTTGTCCTAGGGGCCACAATAGGGATTAATCTTGTACTTAGTAGATTAGGACAAAAAACAAGTATTAGGACAATTGAGATATAACACATGCTTGTTTAATTTGAAGATTTCCAACATTAATGTCTATATACTCTTTCATATCCTTGAACAAATCAATCTGAATGAAAACATATTTTGTGGATGAGCTTAAAAAAACCTAGTAGGCTAGACACAAATTATCTTACCTAGGGAAGAAAAAATGGTGGTTAAAAATTTCTAACAAGGAAGGGGTAGACTAAGGAACTCATACCAAATCAACATAGAAAGCATGTTCTCATTCAAAACAATAAAATTTCCCATCAATATCTAAAAGAAAAAAAATGACATAGATACACACCACATGACATGCATGATAATGACATTAACATAGTTGGCCTTAGCAAAGAGAAAATAAAATAACCCTTTTAGTGAGGTTATAAACAATGTCAATTTAAACCCCATTTGGGGTAAAATTCTTGTTAACCTAGTCCAAGAGATTGCTTTTGAAGGGGTTTCTCAAAAATATACCGTGTTTGAGTAAAATTTTCTAGCCATTTGGGGTATGTACAGGATCATCATAGAAAAAATAGGCCTTAAGTGGTGAACAATTCAGAAAAATCAAAGTTGGGCAACTTGACGTAAAAATTTGAATAAGTTATATATATTATTTCAACAATATAAGAATAGAATCAGAAAAATTGAATGTAGTTTCTAATACTAGTTTATTATTATTTTTTAATCTATTTGGTGAAAATTTGAAATTTCAATGCAATAGTACTTAAATTTCATGGAAAAAATAAGAAGGTGTCTTTTGACCACCTAACCACAATAAAATGATAATATTTTTTTTATAGATTTTAGATATAAATAGAGGACTCATGTCTGATGCATATTTTTTTGTAATTTTTTTCAAGTAAATAATTATTACAAATTTTTTATTAATTTTTTTTAAAAAATATAAAAACTCGTATGTCTGACCATCTTAACTTGTTCAAAACTTCATCAAATTCAAATTTTCTTTTTTTCATCCTATAGTATGCAAAGTATAGAATGCCACACATGTTTTGGATTCAAAAAATGTGATACTATTTGAAAGCTATAGATGTTTTTCAATCAGCCTATCAATCAGGACTTTAGTTGTAATTCAAAGAGAAAATGAATAATAAATATTTATTAAATTCAAAGTAAAGCATAATTTATATTGGTGGAAATATGAGAATATCCTTTAAAAACCCTTTTCGTTTCATTAATTTTGGGTAAAAAAAGTCGTCATCCACATACCCATCATATTGCCAATTTTTGGCCCATCATGATCATGCACATACCCTTTGCCTAAATTTTGAAACATACGGATGGGTTAAAATACATTCATTTAGGAATCAAATTGTGTACCTTGTGAAAATTGGAATAAAATTTTGGGGCTTCTTGTTCAACAGTTCCATTATGTAGAGATCACAAACTATCAACAATGACTTGAACAACTTGGTTGAATCTATTTGATGCTATAAAAAAGGTCTAGCTAAAAATCACAATAAATGTAGAAGGATAGAATATTTCTTGCAAGATAAATATAGTTTTTCATAAGCATAACAAAAGATAGAAGAAAATAGATAAACCCTAGTAGAGCCAAATTCCCTAGATCATCATAGGTGTGAACTTACCCATTTTAAAAATTAAAATGGGTACTAATTCTATACATGTAGGATTTTAAGCATTCATGGCATGGTTTTAACCACAAGATACTTCAAGTAAAAGTGGAATCAACTTCTTGTGTATCACATGAGATTGCACCCTTGTTGAACTTCTTCTTTACCATTCTAGTGAAACATGGGATTGATCTCAAGGTGTGGGACCTTGCAAATGAGATCAAAATTTTGGAGATGGTAGACTTCCTCTCTAATCTAGATGTATAAATATTAGACCAACCTAACACAAGTAATAAATCTAGTTTAACCTATTTATATTAGCTTGTTGAGGTAAAATGGGACAATGAAATGTAGAAAATGAAAGGATGGTGATGCACCAAGATTACAATGTGTTTCTTCCTAATTGTACTACTTTGCACCTAGAAGTAATAAAACAACTAATACCTTACACAATATTATATTTTAAACTATATCCTAGAGGTTTGTATGTGTACTATAGAAAAAATAGATCTTTGACATTTTCATGGTCATTTAGGTCTTTTTTCATGATGCTTGGCTTATTTTGATTAAATTTAATGTTGTAATGCAACTTATACATCCACATTAGGGCTTAAATATTCAAATTATTAAGACTTTATGATGTCTTGTGAAGGTGTTGTGAAGTGTTGTAACACATTTCTACACTTTTCTAGACTCTTCTTATAATTCATCTAAATATTCCCTTTTTTATCCCTTACCAAGTCTTATTCTAAAGTGTTGCAAAGTCTTGTAACAAACTTTCATAGTTTTCTAGGCTTGTCACCATTAAATGCACCTTTCTTATGCTTTATTTGGCCCCTTTATGCACTTACAAGCCTTAATTAAGTGTGTTTTTTAATACAAATCTGACGAACATCATTAAATGCAACTTATTTCCCAACACCCACTTTCTTTCCTTCAGTGGGACCCATTCACAATGGGTGGCGAATGAGTGCCTCTTGACACAAAATTCAAAATAAATTCAAATTTCTTTTGGGTTTTTATTCATTAAGACCTTAGATCGGCCTGTGATGCTATATTTTTTAGGAAATTAGAGCATAGGTGTATATACATAAGTGTTTTTTATCCATATTAATGCCTATTCAATTATTCATTCAAGTATTGATTCTTGCATCCATTTGAGCATCATAGCATCATTCAAACAAGTAACAAGCATTGTGGAGTACATTGACATATCTTTAGACATTAACAACATGGGTTTGGAGAGTTTGTGACAATTTCATGTTATTTTTTCATCATTCCTTTCTCATTTTATTTCTTTATCAAGGGTTTTATTGCCAAAGTGGGGTTTGACTAAGGAAAACCTCTATACTCTAGCCCTTAACCATTTTTCCCCTCTTTGCATGTGTGTTTGTAGGTATTGTAGGAAGATTTGTCAAAGAGATAGGTGTTGAAAAGTGGTCAATAAGTCATCAAAGCTAGTCAAGTCACCAAATACCTAATTCAAGCTTGAAGACAACATTCAACTCATTTTATATAGTTTTAGTTATGTCAACCGACAAAAAGACAAGTACAGATATGGTCCCACAGAGTTGACTTCAGAATTTGTAGATTTCTATAGGTGGACTAATTCACTATCAGTGGTGAATGAGTCCCACTACCAAGTTGGAGAAAGTGTTTTCTGAGGCTTTTAGTTTCTGACATCTTGAAACCTGTTTCAGTAGAATTTACCAGAACCTAGACTGATTTGCCATTTGTGGCGAATGAGTCCTAGTGATCATCAACAGTGATTTGTGAGACTCTCTAGAAACTTCCAGCATTATCATTCTATCCCCAAATGTACTCCATTCAATTTCATTAAGATCTATTTTCATTTGTGCATGTTTCTAGTTCATTTCCTCATATCACACTGTGTTTTCAAACACTTCATATTTATTAGGTTTTACATAATTGATCAATCCATTTTATCAATCCATTGCATTTAGGTATATTTTAATTGTACTGGCATTAGTTTGAGTGAACCACCTAGATTTTGTGTGGGATCTATCTCTCTTTTAGGTGAAAAACCCTAATTGAGCAAGAGAGTCATAGCATTCTAAACCACAAAAATATATGGTTCATTTTGGTGAACCTACATATTGAACATTATCTTTCTAATTTACATCCGCATTTACATCCTAGGACTCATTGCATTAGATTTTTCAATTTTTTTACATCCTAGGGTTTACAACATTGCATTAGTGAATATCTCATATAGATTTCATTTTTGCACTTCAAAATACTAAAATTCTGCATTTTCATCCTAGTTTTCCATCAAAAAAGTATAAAAATCATTTTAAATTTTCTGAAAAATCACAAAAAATTCACCCCTAGACACATTTGCCACCCTGGGTGAATCAGTCTAGTTGCACTTTCTACACAACAATTTCTATCATTTTCATAGTGTTTTCTGCATTTTTATTTTTTGTTACTACATTCTTGTTTCAGTTTACAATTTTTTTGTTATTTTCATTATATTATTCCTAGTTTGCATTGCATTTGCATCCACCCCACCTTTTGTGGTATTTGTATGAGTGTTTGGTGCCCTATTGATAATACTTTAGTGAGGCGAAGTTCTAGACTTATGGCTTCCCACGATAGCACATTCATTATGGACCTTGGGTTATCTAGAGCCCCTACTCCTAGTATTGACAATGGTGCATTAGGCATGGATACTACCACTAGTACACTTTTTCCCTCCCCTACGATGCATGTTGACATGAACATTAATTCCCTTCCATAAGAAAAAGTACTTAACATTCATGAGAACTTAGCACATCTCCAACATAACTTGTGTCTTCAAAAAATTTTAACCACTATGATTATTTCTATAGAAAACATCCGAAAAATGCTTAGTGTTGGCATATGGCTTCTCGGTGTTGTCATTGATGGCAACCTAAGTCATTGATCCAGTCTGCACTACAATATCTAACCATACCGGAAGACAGAGTAAAGAACAAGGTATCAAACTGAAGTTGAAATTGTCAGTCTATTTGCATTTACCAGTTTGGATTGTGGATCTCAAATAAGGTTGATGGATATCTAGAATGTCTTATCCTTGAGTTTTGTGCCATCACATCAAGTGGTGTATGAGTTGGGAGATCTGGTCGATTGATTTTTTTTTCAACAGTGCTAAAAGGTAAACTAAGTGAATATGGGATGTTGTGGATGTTCAAGGAGAAATTACTTGGAGTATTTTTGTATTGAAGATTTTTTTTGGGGTCCTCACTATGCTATGGCTGACTTTGGTGGATGTGCATTAAATTTTATTCATGATTTGAGTCAACAGTTGGTAAATATTTTCTATTTTATTGAAGCTGACATATAGCGATTAAATCCTTGGTAGTGGATATATATAAGAGATTGGTTATTTCATTTTGGTGTGTTTTTCTGATGTGTTGATGTATGTAGTGCATGTTAGAAGGTCAGTTGAGTGATTATGCATAGTTTCACTTGTGCAATAAAGGATTTTGTGAATCAAATTGAGACAGAATAGAGCGAAGTGCAGAATCAAACAAAAGGACCAGAATCTGACCCATGAGCCTAACTAGAATTGTAATCAAGCATTTGTAGATGCTACTTTCTCAGTTCAACATTTTTGATGTAATCCAAATCTTGGTAAGGTAGTGAGCCTTCCTGATTTTGAGTAGTGAGCTCTAGGTAGTGTGCCTGAATGCAAGTGCATTTCCAATTTGTAAAACACTTATATTTGAGTACTCAGATAGTGGATTGACCTCCACTGTGGTTTTTTCGCTAACAGGGTTTCCACATAAAATTCCTTTTGTTATGCTGTTATGGCTTATTGTTTTATTTTCATGCATCTTTCTTTTGATTGAATGTTGTTGTCACTTGAGAGATCAAATTAATAAAGTTAAAAATTTCACAACACTGATTCACTCCCCCTCTCAGTGTTGCTTGATTCCAAAAATTGGTATCAAAGCTAAGTTCCTTGGAAGAATCTTAACAACTTGAGGTGGATCTTGGAATGTAATGAACTTTGGCAGTCTTTAGCAAAAAAATTTGGTGATGCTTGATGATCTTGATCAGTCCAAAGTAGAAGTCCAGGAATTGAAAGAAGATCTTAAGGATATTGAGAAATTCATTCAGAAATTGAAGAATCCAATTATTAATTCTAGGGAGAAGAGAAAGGATCTTTGTGACTAGATTAAGAAAAAAGAGAGAAAAAGCATGGATGATGTTCACCTGAATCAAACCTTGAAGGAAATAACTGAAGAATGTGAAAATATTTCCAGAGACAACGCTACTCTAAAGCATGAGATGGAATCTATGGCGATGAAGATGACTAAGGAGATTGAAGAAAGCAAAAAGAATGAGGAAAAGCTTCCCTAGCCCCTAAAAGAAACATTTGATGAATGCAATAGAATGGAGAATTTATTCAGTTAAAGATTGAACTGCAACAATCTACAAATAATGAAGAAGATCTTGAAAAATAGATTGTTATTCTTAGGGATGAACTTGCTAATGCAAATGAATACAAGAAGTTCAAGATTACCTCAGTTAAGCTTGATGAGCTGACTCAAGGTCAAAAGAATGGAAATGACAAGTGAGGTCTTGGATATGAGAAAGGCGAAAGTTTTAGATCTAGACAAAGGAATTTTAGGCAAGGAAATATGATGAACAAAGTGAAAAGAGATTCGGTAAGACAACCCAATGCTCAAAAATTTAATGGTAACTATTTTTTTTGCAATAAATGTGGTCATATGGCTGCCCAATGTAGAAGTAAAATAAAATAAAGTGATCTATCATTCTCTGATCAGTGTTTCAATTGCAATAAGTTTGGTCATAAGTCAATTGAATGCATAAATATGTCAAACAACTCTATTAATGGAAGGAATATTAAATGTTAAACCTGTGGAAGATTTGGGGGCATACTACTAACCAGTGTAGATCAAGAATAAATCAATGAAATGACTAGTCTAGACAAAGAAATCTTGTTTGCTTCAATTGGAACAAATATGGTCACATTGCAAGATTCTACAAAGAGAAAAATATGGATAGAAGAGGTCCAATATACAAAGGCAGAAATACACAAAAGATGATAAAGGAAAACGGAAAGTGATTATGGATGAAATAAGAGATCAGATGAAGAAGACATGGGTGAAGAAGAGTCCCTCTATTGCAAGAAATGAGCTAGCACCAGAACCTGTTTTTGGTAATTCCTTCGAGATTTAATTTTAGGCCTTTAGCCTAGGGGTAACTGTCAAGAAAATCCTTCAAACCCTTTGTTGGTAATTAACTTCGAGATGTGGAAGAGTGCAGTGATTGCACTGATAATCTACAGATGTTGAAATAGTTGGAAAGAGTATTATGCTGAGTTGAAGGTCCACATAAGAGTTTTCTCAGTATATGGAAATAGGGTATCTGGATAAGTTAGGGAAAAAGCATTTATTACAACAAAAGTTAAGTGTGTGAGCTATAAAAGGAAAGTTGAAACCCTTATTTTCCACTTTATATTAAAGAAAAGAAGAAGGAGAGCACTTTGCATTAGAATTTTGAAAGCATACTCAATTGCAAAACCCTAATCTATTAGATACTTCTGTTGTATTGAAATTTTAGTCTAATTTGGTGTGCGGTTGAAGAACTTATTTTCAAGACATGTGTATGGAAGGTAAAATGGAGCAAATCAAAGGAATGATAAAACTTGATGAGTATAACAGTGAGAAGATTAGAGTTGAAAGAAACATGTTGTTACACGATCAATTGAAATGGATGAAAGAAGCAAAACACAAAAGCTTGGATATTTGGAGTGAATTCCCCTATTTCGTAAACGGAGAAATCATTGAGTTTATTCTGGACAGATTGAATGAAAATATTCTAACTCTAGATAAACACTACCACATATCGAAAGAAGTGATTGGAATTGTAATTGGGTTATGAAATGTTCGGGATATGCTAAGGAAGAAATCAATCTAAAATAAAGAAGTTGAAACCCTAACTGGAGTAATTGGAGATCAAAGGGAATTGATAATCTCCATAATTAGAGATTCAATGACAAGGTACATTGCACATGGAATATCCTACAAAATATTTTTTAGAAACAGAGAAGGTGCAACTTCGGAAAGTATTGTTTACATTTCACACAAGATGATAATGGAAGATCAAGATTTTGACCTTTGTGGATTACTGAAAGATCAAATGATGGAGAATGTGCAATTGAAAAAAAAGACAGATTACCCTTTCAAGTTTGGTACTTTGGTTATATTCCTCGTGATGTATTTTTTGAATTGCTTACTACTAAACAAAAATGTACTATGGGAAGAGATTGAGCTAGTTTGCAAGTAGATTTACATATACTCTAAAAATTTGGCAAACTGTGATCAAGTATATGAAATTTTCTCTAATGGTTTGCTAAGAAATTTTGGGTCAATTGGTATTTCCATTTCAGAAAGGGAACTTGAAGTTGGTTCCACCTCTAGTGAGATGGAGAGAAAGAATAAAAGAGAAAAATAAATTTCTATTTGTACTCCACCAACATGCAAGACTCCAAAAGTTGAAGGGAAAAGAAAAGAATAGGTGATTGTGGACATACCAAATGAGGAATTTGATAAGGAAACAGAGGACACCAAAAGAAAAGAACTCGAAACAACCGATTAAGAACAAGAAAATACAATAAATGAATAAAGTGAAGAAGAAGGTGATTTAACAAAAGAAGAGCTATTACAACTTATTCATAAAGAATATGGAATGCAAAAAACTGTGAACATATGGTCTATTAGACCTTCATATGAGTAGGACATAATATTAAGTGTACTAAGTGCTCATCTTGTGGACAACCATATCAAATTAGAGAGTTTGCATAATACATTGCCAGAAGAGATGATTGAATGCATCAAGGAAATCATGGACTATGAGTTTTAGAACAAGGAAGAAGTAATCCTGCACTTGAAGAAGCAATATAGATTGTCACTTACCAAACTGAAAAGGCACATGAATCAATTAAGGCAATGCATAAGCACAACAAAAAACATCTATAACTACTATCTTCGATGGCCTCATGTGATCAACAAGTACAAAGAAAAGCTAGAACAAATTGAAATAGAGTTGAAAAGTATTTGAAATTTTTTTAACATGATTCAGGATCAAGATGGTGTAGTTAAGAAAAGGATTCAGAAATTGTAGTCAGAGCATAAAAAAGTTCAAATCACCAGAGACAAGATTGTTGACACCTTTTAGAATATGGCTTCTGGTGTTGTTATTGATGGCAACCTAGGTCATTGATCAATGCCAAAAGGGGAGATTGTTGGAATATGGCTTCTAGTGTTGTTATTTATGGCAACCTAAGTCATTGATCTGGTTTGTACTGTAGTATCTGACTATACCAGAAGACAAAGTAAAGAATAGGGTATCCAACTGAAGTTGAAATTGTTAGTCTATTTGCATTTACCAGTTTGGCTTCTGGATCTCAAGGAAGGTTGATGGGTATCTAGAATGTCTTATCCTTGAGTTTTGTGTCATCGCATCAAGTGGTTTACGAGTTGGGAGATTTGGTCAATTGATTTTTTGTTCAACAGCACTAGAAGGCCGACTAAGTGAATATGGGATGTTGTAGATATTCAAGGTGAAATTATTTGGAGTTCTTTTCATATTGAAGATTTTGTTTTGGGTCCTCACTATGCTATGGCCGACTTTGGTGGATGTGCATTAAATTTTATTCATGATTTGAGCCGACATTTCATACATATTTTCTATTTTATTGAAGTCGGCATATAGTGATTGAATCCTTGGTAGTAGATATATATAATAGATCGATTATTTCATTTTGGTGTGTGTTTTTTATGTGTTGATGTATGTACCGAATGTTATAAGTTCAGCTAAACAATTATGCATAATTTTACTTCTGCAATAAAGGATTTTGTGAAGCGAATTGAGATAGAATAGAGTGAAGTGCAGAATCAAACAGAAGGACCAAAATCCAATCCATGAGCCTAACCAAAAATGTAATCAGGCATTTGTAGATGCTACTTTCTCAGTTCAACCTTTTTGTTGTAATCCAAATCTTTGTAAGGCAATGAGCCTCCCTGATTTTGAGCAATGAGCTTTAGGAAGTGTGCCTGAATGCAAGTGCTTTCCCATTTTGTAGAACACTTATATTTGAGTACTCAAATAGTGGATTGACCTCCACCATGATTTTTCCCCTAATAGGGTTTCCACATAAAATTCCTTGTGTTATGGTGTTATGGATTTTTTTTTATGTTCATGCTTCTTTCTTTTGATTGAATGTTGTTGTCACTTGAGAGACTAGATTAATAAAGTTAAAAATTGCACAACATTGATTCACCCCCCCCTCTCAATGTTGCTTGATTCCAACACTTAGATGTTATGAAAAAAATTGTTGAGATATATCAAAAAACATGCTTTTTCCCCCTCTAGCACATCTCAACCACCCAAAACTATGGTTAGCCAAGGAGAATCTCATATTCCTCCTCCTTCAACTGTAGAATCCATACCCACCTATACCACCCCTCAAGTTACAACAACCATGCAACAGGTTAGTCGTGTAAATTCTTCTTTTGCTATTCCAACTAGCATTCCTAGTTCTTTTGTGGCATCGAACATTCCATCCTCCACAACCTTCACCCGTGTCCCCTTCACTTTTCCTAACACTACCTATGCTCCATCACCATTCTCTCTTCCACCTCATACCACTTAGACTAGCCCTCTCATAACACAACTCTTCCACATTGTTTCTTCCATGCAACAACAAATTTCCACAATAAACCAAAGCCAAAACACACCACCCACATACTATGTCCTTAGTAGCTCACTCTCTTTGGAAATATTAAGAACACTGATGCCACGAGGAATTGAGATGCCTAGGTTTGAGAAGTATGGAGGTAAAGGAGACCCTACTAATCATGCCAATGCCTATACCGCCTTGTGCGGTGATTTTGTCCTTGACGATAAACTGTTAGCTAAATTTTTTCCTAAGACTTTAAAGGATACTTCCTTGGAGTGGTTTTTCTCTCTACCTAATCATTTAATTCATTCATTTAATGAGCTTTTGGATGCCTTTATAAGTCATTTCCAAGTCCACATGACTCCCAAGAAGATAATGGTTGATTTAATGAGTTGTAAACAAAATGTGGATGAAATGGTAATTGATTTCATTTCACACTATCAATCATTGTATGCTCAACTAGATGTCAAGGTTCTTGATTGACATCTCCAAAATATGTTTATTGAAAACTAGCAAACTCATTTTCAGGATAAATTGACCATGACAAAATTTCCTTCTTTCATGCATTTATGCACAGCTCTTTGTGACTATCACAACTCGGTTACTAGTCATGATGCAAAATCCACTTCTAGTCGAGTTGAGAAGTCTCAACAAAGGAACCAAAACAACTCACAAAATTTTAGAAAACCAAACAAAGGCTTCTTACAGTTTAGTCCCCCTCCTCCACAACCAACTAAACCCATTAGTACTCAAGTGGTAGTCACTAAAGCAGTTGTGCCCTTTACCTATGGGGACCTCAAGAGACAGTTTACCCTTTTACTCGATACCCTCCATAACACAATGAATCAACTGATCAATAAAACAACTGATGATCACTTTTCCTACAGTCACACCACTTGATCCTACGAAGCCTTTACCCCTCACCTTTAAACCAAATTCTTATTGTTGTTTTCATCACAAAAATGGACATGACACAGAACAATGCAAGCATCTCAAACATCTAGTTTAAAACCTCATTGATTTTGTTCATCTATCCATTGCAAATTTCAATGATTAGGGTAATAAGTTTGTCGCCCCTCCCAACCAAAATTTGCAAATTTTTACCAACCCAATGCCTAAACACATTGTTTGATTTGTCAAATCTAGTGAACCTTCAAACAATTATGTGATGAATGTCGATACACATGATGAATAGCATGATATTACTCCAAATGTTACCCATGTTAATCCTATTGATGAAATGGTGGGAATGATAGACATTATCCCTCGTAAGGGCCAAACTAAAAAATATCTTCATATTACTTTTTCTTCTCATGATATACTTTAAAAAAATCTTGATGGTCCTCTTTATATAGTCAGTCACATCTATGATAATCCCACCAATGGGATATTAATAGATCTTGCCTGTGGTGAGAATGTGATCACGGAAGAATTTTTCATATTAAATGATCTTTATCAAGATAATTATGACAAACCAACAACATGGATTAAAAAACATCATGGTTTAGCATGTCCATTTAAGGTTTGATTACCCAACTAGGGGTTTGACTAGGAAAACCCCCCATTAGACAACAAGTTTTAAGCTATTTTGTAGGAATTTTTGAGATCCTGATTCAGGTTTCTGTCAAAAAGTGTTGTACAAGTGATAAGGTGTAGAACAAAGATATGAATTTGTAGAAAATTGAAAGTGGACTAATTCACCATGGAATGTGAAAGAGTCCCTCATGAGGTGAATTTTAGAGTTAGATAGATAACCAGTGAGCAAAAACTAGTTTCTGGGTAGAAAACCCTATCCTAGGACCGATTCGCCTAGGGTGGTGAATGAGTCCCAGTCAACATAGAAGTCATATTTACTAGATTTCTAGAGTGTTTTCCAGTTATCTTCATCTTTACAGGAGCACAGATTCTGAAATACAACTTTTTGTTTAGTTTTAATTACATTTTTGTTCATCTTTTTAAGCTTTTTGCAAAACCTCACTGTGTTTTCAAACATTACATATTACATTAGTTTTGCATTAATAATCAGTCAATTAAATCATTTTTTAGCATTTACAACATTGCATTTAGTTTTAATCACATCACACAATCCCTTATTTGAATCAACCACCTCAATTTTGGGGTTCTATATCTCTCCTTTTAGGTGAAAGATCCTAAGAGTGGAAGAGAAGTCCATAGAATACATCAAAATTGATAGTTCACATCCACATTTGATAGAAGAAATACCCAACTACCCTCCTCCTCCTAACCCACCACAAAATAGTACAACACAACCATCACAACAAAATGATCTGATCCAACATCAACAACTCTTGATACACCCTTCATTGGATATTACCATTCGTCCTCCTATTGAGATCAACTTAGATGATGATGAGGAAAATAAATAAATTGATGACGAGATACATGATGAATTAAATACATTTTTTTCCTCATCTATGATGTTTACTAAGATATCCCCTATCTAGAGTGATGAACCTAGTACTTCCCCTAGTTCGGCACTTGTAATTGTCCCCTTGGATAGTCAACCACCCTCACAATACACTGAACATGATTGGGAGGTGGATGACTTGTTTGATGTGTGACTTACATTAGCGTTACTAGCCTTTTACATTTTCCTTTTCCCTTTTTCTTTTTCTTTGATTACATGTGCGTATTGTGATCCCTCGTAATGTGTTTTTAATGTTCTCTCTCTTTGTGCACTTCCTCTATCTATACCTTCATTCTTCTATATGTCATACATCACTTTCGCTATTTCACTTTTTTTTTTGTGTTTTCATTTTGGGGATGATGCAAAGTGTTGAGACACCCTATGTCTCTTCCATGTTGACCCAAAAGGTCCCTTTTTATTTTACTTTGTCTTTTCTTGTGTTTTCCTTTTTGGGATGATGCAAGGCATTGAGACCAAAATGTCTCCTTCATGTTGACCCAAAATCTTTCACCATTTCATTTTAGTTTTTCTTTTTTTTTTCATTTTGGAGATGATGCAAGGCATTAAGACTAAAATGTCTCCTTCATGTTGACCCAAAATATTTTTCCGTTTCATTTTATTTTCACTTGTGTTTTCCTTTTTGGGACAATGCAAAGCATTGAGACCACAATGTCTCTTCCATGTTGACCCAAAACAACTCTTATTTTTCTTTTGTTTTCTCTCTCTTTGTGTCATTCTTCCAATTCTACGTATTTGGGGAGTGATGACAGTTTCGAGATCTTTAATAAAAATATTGCAGCAACAAACATATTGACCCCAAATCCATAGATCCCTTATGTCTTTGGTGTTTTCCTTTTCGGGGGAAACCTCTTTCTTTTCCTTTTCTCGTATATGCAACAACCTTACTCAAAAACATATGACTTGGAATAGGGGATTTCCAAGTTCGCTCTCATTTCTTGTTTCTTTTTGCATTGTTCATTCACTACTTTAAATTAATTGCTCACAGAACGGTGTGTAGCAATTCCTTTAAAGTGGGGGAATACATTGGCATTGCTCATTTTGAATTTTTCTTGGTTCTTAGTGTAGCCTTCTTGTTCCATACGATGTTTTTGTCACTTTGTGGATAACATTGGGTGTGATTTCCTTCATAAGTGTGATCTCTCTTAGCATATTACATTCCTCTTAGTGGCCTGATGTGACACACTGCATCCCCTAAGTTGTGAAATTTCTATTCTTTGATTAGTCCTCTCTTGAAGACATTAGAAAAAGTGTTCCCTAATTGATAGGCCTCACATGAACTAAATAAGACTCCTTTCAACATCTTTTGCATTTTACATTTTTTCATTTTGCATTTTGTATTCATATGGCCACCTTGCATAACACAACTTGCATTCCTATGGTACCATCCTGCTTGTTCATCTGTTTTAATCATATGAAGCTTTTCTTGTCTCATGAAGCACGAACTAACATTTTCTTTTGTGGCACTTTATTAAAGTTATCAATAGGTATAACTTTGATATGGTTGAGTAGGAAGCCCATTATGGGGAACGACTTTCCCCATAGCCACCTATGTGTGTGTGAGTATGCATTTTTATTTTTTAGACAAATAGCCTAGGTTTGATCCACAACTAGCTAGACAAATGATCGAAGCTTGATCTGACTTTTCCCTTTTCCTCTTCCTTTTCTTTTTCTCTTTCATATGTGTGTTACTTTGTTCTTATGTTTAGTTTTCCATGGGATCTTCATCATGCTACCTTGATCATCCCTCTTGATCATTCTTGTCTCATCTTACTAGCATAAGTGCATTTGGATCCTTCTCTATATGCATGGCTACTTTAGTGTGAGTTTGAAGCAAGTTCATCCTCTCACTAAAGTGGGGGCTAAATGTACCATAGAAAAATGGATCTTTGACATTTTCATGTGATGTTTGGCTTATTTTTCTTAGATTTAATGTTGTAATGTGATGTATACATCCACATTAGGGCTTGAATGTTCAAATTATTAAGACTTTATGATGTCTTTTGAAGGTGTTGTGAAGTGTTGTAACACATTTCTACACTTTTCTAGACTCTTATTCTTATAATTCATCTAAATATTACCCTTTTTATCCCTTACCAAGTCTTATTCTAAAGTTTTGTAAAGTCTTGTAACAAGCTTTCACACTTTTCTAGGCTTGTCACCACTAAATACACTTTTCTTATGTTTTATTTGGCCCCTTTGTACACTTGAAGGCCTTAATTAAGTGTGTTTTTTAATACAAACCCAACAAATATCATTAAATGTAACTTAATTCTCAACACCCACTTGCTTTCCTTGAGTGGGACCCATTTTCCATGGGTGGTGAATGAGTCCCTCTTGGCACAAAATTCAAAATAAATTCAAATTTCTTAGGGGTTTTTATTCATTAAGACCTTAGGTCAACCTGTGATGTATTTTAGGGAAATTAGGGCATAAGTGTGTATAAATAAGTGTTATTTTATCCATTTTAATTCTAATTTGTCTATTCATTCAAGTATTCATTCTTACATCCATTTCGAGCATCATATCATTGTTCAATCAACTAATTATCAAGCATCTTGGAGCAGCCATTGACATATCTTTAGAATTTAACAATAAGGGTTTGGTGAGTTTGTGAAAATTGCATGTTATTTTTTCATCATTCCTTTCTCATTCCATTTCTTTATCAATGGTTTGATTACCAAAGTGGGGTTTTACCAAAGCAAACCCCTATACTCTAACCCTTAACCATTTTTCCCCTCTTTGCATGTGTGTTTGTAGGTCTTGTAGGAAGATTTTTCAAAGAGATAGGTGTTGAAAAGTGGTCAACAAGTCATTAAAGATATTCAAGTCACTGAAGACCTAATTCAAGCTTGAAGACATCATTCAACTCATTTTTTATAGTTTTAGTTTCGCCAACCCGATAAGAAGACAAGTACAGATCTGATCCCACATAGTTGAATTCAGAATTTGTAGATTTATATAGGTGGACTGATTCACCATCAGTGGTGAATGAGTCCCACTAAAAGGCTAGAGAAATTGTTTTCTGAGGTTTCTAGTTTTTGGCATCTTGAAACCTATTTCAATAAAAGTTAACCAAAACCTAGACTAATTCGCCATCTATGGCGAATGAGTCCCAGTGATCATCAACAATGATTTTTGAGACATTCCAGAACCTTCCAGCATCAACATTCTATCTCCAGGTGAACTCCATTCAATTTCATTGAGATTTGTTTTCATTTGTGCATGTTTCTAGTTCATTTATGCATATCACACTGTGTTTTCAAACACTTCATATTTCTTAGGTTTTGCATAATTAATCAATCCATTTTATCAGTCCATTGTATTTAGATCATTGCATTTAGGAATATTTTATTGTACTTTCATTAGTTTGAGTGAACCACCTTGATTTTGTGTGGGATCTATCTCTCTCCTTTAGGTGAAAAACCCTAATTGAGCAAGAGACTCAGAATCCTAAACCACAAAAATCCATGGTTCAATTTGAAGGTTAGTGTTTGATAGGGAGGAAGAGATAACTAATCAACAGATAGCCCTACAAATGAATTTCAGAAAAATATTGAAATTCAAGAATAGTAAGTATTCATTAAAATAGGAAGGTAAGTATTTTCTATGTAGCATACCTGAAGTGAAGAGGGAAATATTATAATTTTCATTAATTATAATATTTAAGCCAATTTATAGTTACAAAGATGAAAAATTTTCATGTAAATATTAGAGAAACTAGAGAAAAACCTTTTCCATGAGCACCAAAGTGCCTTTTCTAAACATCTAAAGGGCATACGAGAAATAATGAGCACATGAAAAGGAATGAAACCATAACCATGAATCTAAAAAATATATGACATATTTGATTGAGGAAACCCCTCTAGAAGGTGTAGAAATAACCCCAAATACCCCTATTATAATTTGACATTGTTGATTTAGAGGATGAAGTTTAGAAACCACCATGAAATCTACAAGAAGATCAAGATTATAGATAATATTTTGTCAGAAAGTGTGTTTATACTAATCAATGCAATATGGGAACCAATTTTCCTTTTGGAATCTATGGAAAAATCATAAAATATCATTTCGGAGCCTACTTGGGTCCAAATCTGGTAGTTGCATAAGTGGTTGTAGCATTGATAAAATTTCTTGGGATCCATTTGAGTTTTTTCATATTTTTCATAAATTTAACACCCTTCCAAATATCACTATGGTCTTCATTTTAGTTAAAAAGTGATAAAATGATTAGGATATAGATATGTCCCATAATTCTCAAAGTATTCACAACAAATTCCTCTCATTTTTATCCATTTTTAAACCTTTTATGTTTTTTCTTGGATTTTGAGACCCATATAGATGTTTCTAGTTTCCCTCTAATTTTTTTTAATTACATATGTCTTTAGAGCTTCGTAAAACCCCCTCTAGTGGGATATTGGCACTAATTGTGCTCATACAAATTTTTGGCATGGAATTGAATTTTTGGATTACCTTGGCTTAGATCATGTCTTTTCTCAATAACTAAAAGAATCATACAAAACCTATATTTAGTCTTTACTCAATTCAAACTTCCTCTGATAGTATATTAGAACTCATTGGGATATGTAGGAAATTGGCATCCACAAGGCTAAAAATCCTACATTCTTCTTATATGCATCTATTTCTTTTTTTTTACCAGTGATTAGATATGGGACAAGGGCTAAGAAACTTTTTGGAGGTTTTAGTGGTTCTAACTACCAAAATCTATAAAAAAAAACTTTTCTTCAAATTTTGTATTGTATTTTAATACTTATTTCCCTTTGGAAGTAACTTCTCCCTTTTTTGGGATCAAAGATTGATCAAGAACCTCAAACTTTGTTGGAAGTTTTTGTGGTTCTAGGAACCATGGGAAACACTAATACTTTAATTCCTTATCTTTGTTCCTTGTTTTTATTATCTATCAAGAATTGGGAGCCTTCTCAAAGGTTTCAATACTTCTTGGAACCATAAGAACTTCCAACACCACTTACTTTCCTTTTATTTTCTTTACCTTAGGCTCTAGTTTTATTTCCTTCCATTATCCAGCTCTTCGTCCTCTTGTTGAAGCTTGGCTAGGAAATAGGAATCTTTTGAAGCTTTTGATGGTTCCAAGAACTATTGAAAGCTCTAAAAAATACTTCTAACTTGTCTTTTCTTGCATGCTTATTTTAGTCATAGGTTCACCAAAAATTATGAATCACATTGAAAGTATTGGGAACCTACCAAAGCTCTAAATCTTTATAATGTGCATGCTTCTTGTGTAATTTTCCACAAATTTGAACTGAGGATACCCATTTAGGCATTCTAAAAATTGGAAGACTTAGATACCCCTATAGTATGTAACCTTTTTGGGTTTTTAATTTTGGAAACTAACAAAAGTAAGGGGAAGGGAGAACAGAGAAACTCAGAAGTACAATCTGACCTGAACAAACAACATAGAATTTCTCATATCAATTATAACCAATAGCAATATACAAGGGGAAACAAAGTTTCAAAAATACCAAACACCTTCAATAAACCCTTAAAACCTATCATTAATTTCATAAAATTCTATTTTTTGTATCAAGACCTTTGAGACTTCAATCAAGTGGAAAAAGAGATAGTTAGACATGTAGCTAGAGATATTACAACTCTATATCATTACACGTGAATCCCTTAACATTACATAAACATATATGGATCTTGGAATATAATATATCTAAAACTCTCTATATATTTCATGTAAGAGCTCATAAATATATCAAAATAGTTTATATTAATTAACTTGTATACATTGGAAGATCTTAATCTAATATCAAACTATCTACTAAATTAGGATCCTAGGATCCTAATCATTATATGTAAAATATTAAATAAAAAAAATGAGAATTATACAAGAATAGATTCTACACATTACACAAGATATACATGGGGAAAACCCTTTTGGAGAAAAATCGCATAAATCGTTATTTTATTAAAACACTACTCTACATACTTTTGCATGGCCAATAATACCTTATGTGCATAGTGATATAATCATTATAAATTTCCAAATCCTTCACAACTCAAATGAGAGATAATATCCTTAAATATAGGAGAGAGGGTGGCATAATACCTAAAGGGGTAGTAGTCCAATCTATTAAAAATAACTATCATAAATAATTAATAATCTAATAGTTATTAGAATATAATTATTTCAAATCGGATATATGTTTAATAAAACATATATTATAAGGTTTAATAGCCTTATATTAGAACATTATATAGATTTTATAAGGGTACTACCTCTAATAACATTATGTTCTAACACTCCCCCTTAATGTTAATAGGCGGTACCACATGTCAATTTCCATAAAAGAAAAAATTAAGTACCCTATTAATGTAGTTCTTCTTTGTCAATGATAAATAGGGACACACATATATTCCAAAATGAAGACCATGTATTTCACACTACATGAAATTCATTTTTTCATTATTTATAATCCCATTGTTTTGAAAATGATTCTCTATATATGAGGTAATATCAAAAAAATTATTGGAGCTTGGGTCTCCTAAAATCAGCCTCACCCCTAGTTCATTACATGGTTCTTATAGGACTCAGTCCAATTTTTCCCATAGGAATTAATACAATTTTTGATAAGTGGAAGGTTTATAAAGAGAATAACTTTAATGATGGAATACTTTTTTTCTGGAGTGAGATACCCATGATCTTCAATGTGTTTTTCTCTCATTGGAAATGAAATTCTTTGTTAAGAGTAAAATAAATATATTTATCATATAGTAAGGTGGTACTTTTACAAGTATCCATTTGAAGCTCTACCATAAATATTCAAAGCCATGTTGATTCATCAAGAGCTAGTTTTATATTTTTTTCTTTGATTAAAAACTATAGAAGATAAAAAAAAATTAAACTAAGTACTAAACCATCCATACAAGAACACCTGCAATATTTATTTTAAGGACATGTTATGGTGTGGATTTCCTATAAATGATCACCAACATTATTAGTAACACAACAATTAAATAAATTTTATACAAGTGTTGTAGGGATATTAAATAGCATGATTACTTATATGCAATTGTTACTTTCCAATGAAAACATATCTTTTCTCAAAATCTAGAATATAGTCAATTGGGATGTAGATGATCTCACAATCATTAATAAGGATATCAAATGATATTCTCATGAACATAAGTATGAATAAATTGTCATGTTTTGATTATGGAAAATAGTCATCCTATATAGTAATGATCCATAAGAAAAATTGAAGTAACAAGTGAGTTACCCTTTCTAGGATTGCTCCACAAACAATTTATTAGGGTGATAGAAACCCATTATAATTAGGTGATTTTACACCCAATATATTTCAGTGATACCAGAAGCACAAAAAATAATGTTAAATAAATTAGCATTCAGTACAAAATAAAATATAATAACTAAAAGATGTTTTGAAATTTTATACAATTTCATATTGTTTATTGAAGTGTAAGAGTGAAACCTTTTACCCTTACCTTTTTTGTTCACCTCACCATCCTTGTATTAGAAAATAGAGAATGACATTTTCCATATTAATATAACAAGAATGAGAATTCTTTGAGAGAAATAATGACCTCCTTAGCTGTGAAAAAATATTCATTTACTTTACAAAAAAAATCATCTTCTAGAATGGATTGTCCATTTGGAAATACATTTTTTGTTGGATTTCCTCTTAATAGACCTCTCTTCTCCATGATATTTATTATAAAACTACTTCTCAATTATAAGAAAAAAATAATATCAAATGTTATCAATCTCATAGTCATGAAAATTTGATTCAAGTATGACAAATGATTGTTTCACATATAAGGTAATTACCTTAAAGTACCTTGAATTCTGAATATATAATAGGATCTTACATGCCTGAAAATGCAAATCAAATGTCGTCTATTTTTGTAATATAATGATCAACAACAAATAATATTATTTATCTTTTACTTCACTTCTAGCAATTAATCACCATTAAAATTTGACTCTAATAACAAATAAAATTGAGCTCTCTATGAAGCTAATGTCAACATATATTGCTAAAGGAAAATGTGTACTATATGTGGGAAAAGTTTAGGAGAAAAAAAAACTATGAATACTATATTCTTTTAGAGAAATTATTGGCATTAGAGTTGAAATGTTGAATAAAGAACAATAATTTGATTGAGGATATGAGTTTTAATACCTCAACCTTATCTAATTAAGGGTTTCAATTTTTTACTCTACTGGAATATACTATTAAAATGAATTTTTAAGGATTATTATTGATGTAAAAACAAATCCGAACTTGATCAGCTTCAAATGAATATAGGAAAAACTAATGATTGCAAATTGTGTTTGTCCATTAAGCCATATATCATATAACAAAAGGGGAAAGTATAAAATAATGGTTATTCACTCTAAATCAAAGGATAACATAAATAAGTAAAGTTAAAATTAACAATTTTAGTTTTAATAACTAAAAATTGTTGACATTGGAACATGCTTTTTTAGTACAAAACAAAGTTAAGTTTTACAAAAGCGAAGGTTGTAGTTGTTAAAAGTCAAAAACTATAATGGAAAGGTTCTTATTATCATTTAAATTAGTTGTAAAAATGATATAATGTATTTTGTAGTTGGAGTTGGCTTCTATGTTTGACTATAATATGAAATCCAATATTAAGTAACTCATTATTGATTAGGTCTCTTTATTACAGGAAAGTATTAAACATGTATTGAATTTTAACTTGTTTATAAATGAGTAGAACCCATTTTATCTTGTGAGAAGTTAAAAAATTATAGGACAAGTACATTGATATTTCTATTGTTAGTGTAGGTTTGTTAATTTCTCTATGTTAGGGGGTATTTCTTTTTCCTATGCATTATTATTTAAGCTTTCTTAGGTTTATTAGGAGTGGTTAATATGAGGACACATGGTGAAATACATTAGCTACATGTGTCACTCTCTCCCCACACATGGGTAGTTGAGTTACACATCCTCTATTGGCTTGTTGTTGCACCTCTCATAACCACTATTTTTTTTTTACTTGAGTAGTTTATGGGGTAGTTCAGTTTCTCACCCTCTTGTAGCTTTATGTGCCACCTCTCTCCTGTCCTCACTTGAGGAGGTTATGCCACATGCTTTTTCATTTACCAAATAGGTGATAACCTCCCATCTTTTATGTGTAGTATTTGTTAATGCACCTCTTGGATGTATTTTCCCTTATTCTTATATATATAGAGCACTCTCCTCTCACCATCACTAGTTTTTCTAGTTTGGTGATTGTTCGGTGAGAGTCACAAGAGTATTCTCAAAATTCTCTTGCTTTATCTCTATTGTTATCTTAGTTCAAAATTTCTCCTCATTCTGATATTTTGATCTTTGATCATTTACTGATTGGAGTTGTATGGGATCTATGACCAACATTGGATCCTAGCTCGATTCTCACTTCTCGAAGAATATAACATAGTATTAGAGCCTATTTGTTTGGTTTAGTTCACTTTTATTATCTGATTTCTTAGAAAAAATTGAGACTAATCTAGAGCTAGCATTTTCCTCTAACGTGAACAGTTTAAAGGAAAAATAAGGATCTATATAAACTGGGTTGCATATTTGGTTCTTGTGAGATCTAGGTGATTGTAGCTTTCTAGTAATCTCAGATGTGTTTTCATCATTTACATAGTGTCCAGAAGGCCTAAGAAATTCAATATTGGCTTTCGTTTGACTGAAATTGGAGATCGAAGGAGCTAGTTGCAAAATAGGGGTTTTAGTATGGTTCCTAGAGGTGGCCATCAAATTGGAGCACTTTCATCCCAAACAGACCTTTCCATCGTGCTCAGAAGGCCCAAGAACCTAACGACTAACTATCCATTCACCAAAATTGGAGAAATTAATTTCTAAGGATTTTTCTTTTTGTATTTCAGATCGTATATCCCCTGTAGCATTGTACCATACAAAATTTTCTTTTCGAAAAAAGGGAATTTGTTTTTTCAAAAATCATATTGAAAGGCGATTTTTTTTTTTTGGTTTAAAAATTCAAATAAACAAAAAATTATATATATATATGATTTTTTGGGGATTTACCCCTACGTACACATAGGGTACCCCATACCCTATGTGGTAGCATCCGTCCTTCCACTATAGGGACCACAACTCCACAAAAAATCTGGTCAATTTCATTAAAAGCAGCGGTGAAAGAAAATTTTGGGCCGTTCAAAGAAAAACCAGCAATGAAAATTTAACCCAGCTGACAATTAAACTAGCAGTGAATATTCTTTGAAGAATACTCTTTTCTTTTTTAGTATTTCACCAATTTCATCCATCATAATATTATGGTTTTTAGAATATTCCATATTGCAATTCATATTCTAGCAAAGGGGTGACAATGACAATGACAGCTAAACGACTGTCAAATTTAGTGTTGTCGATTGTTGATGTCATCCCTACATTAGTATTTTCAAAAAAAATTGGCCCCCCTCTCTGTTGAGCTTCTAAGTTTTGCAAGTCAACTTGGGAAGGCCTATTCTCAACCATATGGAGGCCTTTTCAGGTGATTTTTTTTTTGGGGGGTAGAATTACATGCTCTATGTAGTGGTGAAGTTCTTTTTCTAATTTGATACTCCATTTTTTTAGAAACTGAAGATTCTCTCAAACTTTGCTACACAATTCTCATTTTGAGACCTTTTGGGACCAATAACTTGTGCAAAAAGACTCTGTTTTTGGTGTCATTTTTTCTGGATTTCATATTTTTTGTGTACTCCACATTTTTTCTCTCAATTTGACCTCATATTGTACTTGAATTGTAGTTTCAATTTCTTGGCCATTTTTGGCATTGTAAGAGTCTGAAAGATCTAATTTTTTGCACTGTAATTGCATTAATTATAAAGTGCAAGCATTGTAATTGCTAGGGGGATCATTTCATAAACTAGTGAAAAGGGGGGATGTCTAGTTTTCTTCTTTTTTGCACTTTTCCTTCTGGTTTGCAATCTTCTTTTCTACACTCATGGATGCATCTACAATTCCAATTTAAACTCCATATAACTATTTTGAATGGAAATATAAGATGATAATATATTTGAAAAGACATGGATATCATCATGTAACAATGGGACTTGAAACTAAACCAAAAGATGATGCATAAAAGATTAAATGGTTTAACAAATGTGATGAAGCTTTTGGTACTCTGTCAATGTCAGTCTATCATGACCTTCTTTTTCATATTGAGTCTGCTAAAACACCAAATGACGTGTGGACTAAATTTGAAAGAATATTTGGTAAGCATGATGAGTTAAGGGGTTATCAGTTAGAGAATGAACTCATAGGGTTAAGTCCTAGCAATTTTGACACTATACATGACTTCTTCACAAAATTGAAATCCATTAAATTATAGTTAGAATAGTGTGGAATCAAGAAGGATGATAAGAAATTGATCTTGACTATTCTTTCGAAGCTTTGTCCTAACTATTTTGTATTTGTTTCTACATTCTATGCTACAAAATGTTCGCAAGGTTCAGCCTACAAAATGCCTTCTCTAGATGAATTTTCTGCAAAGCTCACTAGGGAGCAACACAAATTGGTTCTAATGCGTACAATTAATCCCTCTAAGTCACATGCCTTAGGTGTCAATCAGGGCACAAAATAACATAAAGGGCCTAGCAAGAAGGATAAGAAACAAAGAACCAAGGACAAAAGAAGAAATATCACAAACCTGTTACTTCAAAAGTAGATAATTAGACCTCTTCATCAGGAGATGATCAACCTAAGAAGGAGAAGGTCAAGTTTTTTTACTGTAAGAGGTATGGCCATGATGAACAAAAGTGTTTAAAGAAGAAAATCGGTCACCTTTCACATCTTCTAGAAAAGAATAATATCAAGGTGCCTGATTCAACCAAACATAGCTCATCAAAAGGGTTTTCTAAGGACACAGAAAAAAGTAAGGAGAAAGGAAATCTTGGATCATTGACTTGGGTATTGCGCACCACATGGCCTCATCTGAGGACAATTTTACTTCTTTGGAACCATGTTCCATGCCTACCATATTAATGGATGATGACACTCCTTTTGAAGTGCATGGGAGAGGGTCTGTTGATGTGGGTGAAGGGACATTTGAAGATGTTATTTTTGTTCCATCTTTGTCAACTAATCTCCTATATGTTTATCAGATCACTCACACTAGTTCTGGCAAGCGAATTGAGTTCACTCCAGATATAGTGGTAATCAGTGAAATAAATAATGGTTCTATAGTTGTTGTGGGAAAATTAGATCATCAGTCCATACTATATTAGTTTTCTCATTTTGTTCCTGACTCTCCTTCGATAGCCTTACTCATGCAAATGAGGTGAGTTGTTTGTGGCATCAATAGTTTGGCCACTTGAACTATCATTACTTGCAACAACTCAGTTAGTAGGATATGGTTATAATATTTCCTTCTATTTGATTTTTTGATGGTTTTTGCCAAGGATGCATTCTTGGTAAGCATCCTGAGGAGAAATATGATAAAGGAAAAGCATGGAGCGCTACACAACTATTGGATTTGGTACACAGTGACTTAGAAAGACAATTTCCACAACCATCTTTTAGCAGGGATAGATATGTCTTGACATTTATTGACGACTTTTCCAAATACACTTGGGTTTACTTTCTCAAACAGAAGTCTGAGGTCTTTGATAATTTCCAAGATTTCAAAGCTTTTGCAAAGAAACAGTCTAGGAAGTTCATCAAGATTCTGTGTATAGATAATAGGGGGTAAATATATTAATCATCAATTTGAATAGCTTTGTGCTTTAGAAGGTATCAACATGTAGCACACAGTTCCATACAGTCCTGAGTAAAATGTTGTTGTAGAATGCAAGAATATGTCCTTAAAATAGATGGCTAATTGTATGATTCACTCCAAATCTTTCGCACCTCAATACTGGGCAAAGGCCATCAACTATGTGTGTTACATCCAGAACATAGTTCCTCACAAATTTGTGAAGGGGATAACTCCTTTTCAAGCTTGGATTGGTTGAAAACCCACAAATAAGCACTTTAGAGTGTTTGGCTCTCTTGCATGGGCCCATATTAAAGAAAATAAATGTAAGGCTATGAATCCACAAAGCAAGCCATGCATATTTTTGGGTATCTAGATGATGTCAAAGGCTATAGGCTTCTCCATCTTCCCACTCGTGAGTTGTTCATTGAGAGGAGTGTTCATTTTGAGGAGAGCCCTTCAAGTTCTTCTCTTACCACTTCTCCATCCACTATCAGATTGGAGCTTGTGCATCATGATGAAAGTTCTTCAAAGAATCTTAATCCTCCTAATCTTGATGAGGAGTCTTCTTCCTCCACTTCAGATGGTGAAAATGATGATGTGGATTCACATTCTTCTCCTAGTCATCATTCAGAGGGTGATCATTCTCCTCTAGACTCTCCATCCCTTGTAGCTCTTTAGGCTTGTTAGACATTGGAATTAGCAGGTGATTGGGTCAGTGATCCATCAGATACTAGAAGAACAAGGTCACAGTTTCAGTAGGCTCCACATCTCTTCATTTCTTTAGATTTTGATCCATAGTATTTTCAAGAAGCTTTAGGTATTCCAGATTGTGATGTTGCAATGTAGGAAGAGTTCAATTCCTTAGACAGGAATCACACAAGGGATCTAGTCCCTCTTCGTAAAGGAAGTAAACTTGTTCTGAGATGCAAGTGGATGTATGGGAAAAAATGTGTAGTAGATGGGTCAGTTCATAAGCATAAGGCTCGCTTGGTTGCAAAAGGATTCTCCTAGGTTCTTTGGATTGACTACTCTGAGAATTTTTCACCAGTTGCTAAGATGATCTCCATACAACTTTTCCTTGCTATAGTTGCAGCCCATCATTGGGAAGTTCATCAAATGGATGTGAAGAGTGCCTTTCTTCATGGTGACCTTCAATAGGAAATCTACATAGAGCAGCCCTAGGGGTTTTTCTAGGATCCTTCACTTGTGTGTCATCTTCAAAAGTCTCTAGCTATAGCCTTAAACAAGCTCCTCTAGCTTGGCATGCCAAGATGGACTCCTTCCTTCTGACAGTTGGGTTCACTTGATGCCATTTTGATCCGAACATCTACATTCTATAGCAGGATGACACTCTTACATTTTTGGTTCTATATGTCGGTGACTTGTTTATCACTAGGAGTCACTCATCCACCATCAAGGCGGTGAAAAGTGCTCTACATGATAGATTTTTTATGTCAGACTTGGGTCTTTTGCATTATTTCTTATGGATTGAGATCACTTAGTTATCTTCGGGTATATTCCTTGGATAACCCAAGTATGCACTTCACATGCTCTCCAAATTTTGCATGGCTGACTGTAAGCCTACACTGACTCCATTTCTATTAGCGATCAAACTTGAGGCTAAGTGCTCTTCACCTTTGGTTGATGGCACTTTATACCGACAACTTGTTGGGAATCTCATCTACTTGACTCATACGAGACCTAAAATTTCATATGCTCTGGGCATGGTCTCTAAATTCATGCAGGAGCCACATGAATTGCATTGGAAAGCTGCAAAGACTAGATCCTCCACTACATTAAGGGTACTCACAGTTATGGGATTCACTATGCAATGGGTGTGGATATTAGCTTGGTGGGACATACAAATTCAGATTGGGTAGGTGATTCTTAGGATCACAAGTCTACTTCTAGGTATTGCTTCTCTCTTAGTTCCGGTGTAGTTTTTTGGTCGATCAAGAAGCAGTTTGTAATTTCTCTTTCATCTACATAGGTTGAGTATCGAGGGGTAGTTAATGCCACCACTGAGGCTATTTGGCTTTAGAATATTCTCACTGAGTTTGGCATTCCATTCAGAAAGCGTATAGTCATCTTTTGTGATAATCAGAGTGTTATACAAATCTCAAGGAATCTATTTCATCACGAGAGGAAAAACAAATTGAGATACATATGCATTTGTGAGTCGACTCAGGAAGGCATCATTGATCTTAAGTATTGTTCTACATTGGATTAGACTACAGAAATCTTCACCAAACCCTTCACAGAGACCAAGTTCCTTCATTAGCGAGCTTTTCTTGGGGTCTGATAGGTCTCTACTTCAGGAGGAGCTTCTTACTCCTTCATTCTACTCTCTCTATTTAGGGGGAGGGGGGAGGGCTATTCCTCTTATGGGGGGGGCTTCTTCTTTTTGGGGGGCTCTCTATGTACATGGGTACCTAACATGGCCTCATTTGTCAGGACCCATCTTTTCATCCACCTAAGCTACGCTTAAGGGTGGGTGTTAGTGTAAGTTTTTTAATTTCCTTATGTTAGGGGTATTTCTTTTTCCTACACATTATTATTTAAGCTTGCTTAGGTTTATTAGGAGTGGTTAGTACAAGAACAGATGGTGAAATACATCGACTACATGTGTCACTCTCTCCCCACACATGGGTAGTTGAGTTACACATCCTCTTTTAGCTTGTTGTGCCACCTCTCATAACCACTATTCTATTTTTACCTGAGTAGTTTATGGGGTGGTTGGGTTTGTCACCCTCTTCTAGCTTTATGTGCTACCTCTCTCCTATCTTCACTTGAGGAGGTTATGCCACATGTTTTGTCATTTACCAAGTAGGTGATAACCTCCCACCTTTTATGGGTAGTAGGAGTTAATGCACCTCTTGGATGTATTTTCCCTTATTCTTTTATATATTGAGCACTCTCCTCTCACCTTCACTAGTCTGGCTAGCTCGGTGATTGTTCAGTGAGAGTTACGAGAGTATTCTCAAAATTCTCTTGCTTTGTCTCTATTGTTCTCTCAGTTTAGATTTTCTCTTTATTTTTGTATTTTGATCTTTGATCATTTTCTGATTAGAGTTGTATGTGATCTATGACCAACATCGGATCCTGGCTCAATTCTCACTTCTTGAAGAACCTAACATATATGAAGGTCATAATAATCTAGCAATGGATTAAAGGTTTTGTATTGATATGTAATAAAAATGTGTTATAAATAACAACTATCAAATTTAAAATTACTTATATATCATGACCTAATAGTTGAGAAAATGTAGAATAAAGGTTCTTTGATTTTAATGACCCATGCGAACTTATTTTCTCAAAAAACAACTATCTCTCCATGACTTTAGAAAATTCATTATTGCCACTCCCAAAGAATTGTAAAAACAAGAGTGAGCAACATGGGGAAGAGAAGCACATCTAAACCATTAGGTTCTAAAAGAGAATAGTTCTTTCTTGAGTCTACCCCACCATGGGATGGTAAGGATATGACATTTGATACTTGAATAGACATACCAAAAATCCAAATCATCCAAGATATAAGGGTCAAGTTTCTTATCATAGAAACAACCTAAATTGAAGCCAAACCATCTAAGAATAAAAATTTGAAACCCTCAGTAAAATAATAGAATGAAATAAACAATGACACACCACTTATAACCACTGTTTATACATATCCTATAATCACAACAACATTATAATAAAGGTTGAAGGTCATTGTCAAATATTATATCTTATTTTAAGAATAGCATTCCATAGTCTACATATAGATTAAGGAAAAAACAATCCTAAAAATCAAGACAAGGTTGAGAAAAAACTTAGAGTGTTAGATATATGTCAAAGTCTAACCCCAAAAATGACCAATAAATCTATCACCATGGTCATTGAGAGCCATAGCCAAGTCCATATATGTTCATAACCAAAGATTGGTTGAATACATGAACCACATAATTCATATGAATCGAGCATGAAACGTTAAAACATAGATGACAAAACTATAAACAAGGTACAAATTCCTTCAAACTGAGGTGAATCTTCAGAAACTTGAATATTTTTGTGATTGCAAGGAAATAATTGACATTTAGAGCCCATTTAAGTTGAAAGACGTGATACTGAGATCTCAAGTGCGACATAAGCCTCTCAAAGTCGCGACATTGCCAAGAGGTGATGTATCCCATGGTGTTATATACAGTTAGAATCAATGGCTAAAAGTTGTTAGATAGGATGATCGACCAAGCATACGATCCTGGAGGAACACATATCAGAGATACCTTATTTACGTTTGCCAAGTGTAGCGCCTCATCAATTAATAATTTCTAAAATCCTACAACTTGATAACTTTTACAGAAGCTGTGAGTGGCCATCAATGCATAAATGATAGAATATTTTGTAAGATGTTGTAGTTGCAACTGCCATGGTAGACATGTCTGTGAATCATGAAAGCTTAGATAAAGTGTAGGTAAACTAGTCGGCCGAATATATAAAGAGATAATATCCCATGGAATACAATAGTAATAGAATAAAACAAGTTATTAATTTATTGAACAAGTTTTGGAACTTTTAATTTGAGGACAGTGGTTTTCAGATACTGTTTAGGTACCAAAGTAGTTCAGTGCATCTCATTGCAATCCGAGAATATTCCCAATTCCCTTAAAATGTCTGATACGGTTTGAATCATTTGAAAGGGTTTTAGAAACTTAAAAAAAATGTTAAAAGGTCATGACTTTACAAACTAGAGCATGTCCAATGCCTTTTTCCCACATCCCAACTTATTAAACAGAAATATTTGACGATAGGAACAGACATGGTTAAAACTAAGAGGGATTATTACGATGAGATAATTGATGAGATAATTGTTAGATCGTGACAACAAAATTAGAAAGAAAGTAAAATTTATCTTTTGGAAAAGATAAAGATTTAAAAACAAAATAAAACAAAGAAATAAAAATAAAGTTCAATTTTTCTATGTGCAACACAGGTTGAAAATATTATTTACATCTTGCTGTCTTGAAGGCTAAATCATATTGTAATAAATTGTAATTGAAGAGCAGCAGTTGTGTGAAAGTTGTAATCAATTTCTCTGAGCAATAATAATACCGATACTTTGCCTCGTGGATGTTTTCTTGGCATATTGTCAAGGTTTTACTACATAAATCTGTGTCTTGTGTTTATTCTTTTGTTATTTAATTTTATTCTCTTCAGTATTTTTTTGCACCTAGCTTGTGCTCCAATTATTTAAGTTTGTGGGTTTTACGTTTCCCATTTACACAACGATAATTCCATAGAACATGGTTTAAACATAGTGGCAACACATAAAGAGATAGTAGTCCTTGTACTCTTCACCTTTTTAGTGTCTTTATAATAATTGAGTTGGATTATTTTTTATTTTCTTGAGTACAATTTATTTTTGTACAAATATTTTTAGATGATACAATTCATTTTTGTTAGACCTTATGTCTTTTTGGATATTTATTTGGTATAGAAGGATATATATATATATATATATATATATATATATATATATATATATGTATGTATATATATAGAGAGAGAGAGAGTTTTAATTCATATCTAATGGCTATGTTCCAATCAAATTTGATGATATAATTTCTTAGTTGTTGATAGGAGAATCATTATATATCATCAATGAAAGTTACAATATATCAATAGAAATAGTTAAGGATAAAAGAAAAAATAAATAAACTTTTCACCTTGTAACTTAACACCTCACACGGTGAACCTCTTTAGTATTTCCTATCATGAAATCACATCTATCTATCTTGAATATTATTGTGAGTTATTGGTAGTTAAATACAAAAAAATTTGGCAATATCTTTTAGCAAGAGGAGAAGTCATTTGAGGGTATTTCATGAGTTTGTGGAAAAAACTTGATTGATACAAAGAATTTCTCAGATATCATCTACAAAAAATGATTATTATTTACTAAATTGTTTTGATGAATTGATTTTAAAATAATAGAAAAGAAACAATATATATATTACACAAATGGCCTTACATATATGTTGATTTAGAATAAAGAGGTTTCCCATCAAGCTCAACATGTCCTCTAGCCTAACCTATAAAAAATGACTAGTATATCCTAGCTTGTTCTAGTACCATCTTAGAAATTTGGATCTTAGGATACTAATCATTTATACCAAATATAAAATAAAGAAAATGTGAATCATACAAGCATAGATTCTACACATTAGATAAGATATATATGGAGAAAACCATTTTTGATAAAAATCCCCATAAAGCATCATTTTATTAAAACACTTAAAATTAGTCTATTAAATAAATAGACTAAACTTTGGAACACTCCTCTACATACCTCTATGAGGTCAATAATACCTTATGTGCATAGTGATATAATTCACTACAAATCTTTAAATTCTTCACATCTCAAATGAGAGGGAATCTCTTTAAATATAGAAAAAATTGTGGCATAATATCTAAAGGGTATTAGTCACACCTATTCAAAATAAAAATTCATAAATAATTAATACTCCAATAGCTATTAGACTATAATCATTTCAAATTGAATATATGCTTTAAAAATATATTTAATATAAGGTTTAATAACCTTATATTTAAAGAAAATTATATAAATGTTTTAGGGTATGACTTCTAATAACATTATGTTCTAACACTAATATAGAAATTAAAATATATGAATAAATTAAACATTCATATTTTTTTCCAAAATGATCATCAATTATCTATTTCAAAAACAAAGGTACAATTCTAAGGGGGGTTAGAAAATATTATGAACCTACTATAGAGAACTAGACTTTTGCATACATTCAAATTATAAATGGTAGAAACACCACATAAGAAAATATCTTCCAAATATTGATCTTTGATCAATAAAATCCTTGTTGTATGAAATTTAAGACTACTAGAAAATCCTTTGTAATATTTTATAGAATTGTAATCATAATTAATCTTTAATATAATGAAACTAGAAAAATTGTCTAGGGAGAAATTATTATCCACTCACAAGATCCCTTGAGTATATTTCAAATATCCATGGGCATATTTACCAATGGAGAGGTTTTATATCGCATCGCCTTCTCAAAATCATGGAGAATAAATCGAACCCCTACAAATAGTGACATATAATGATTGATTTCTATAATAAACATAGGACTACATCATGCTTGAATTGGTTGAATGAATAACAACTATAAAATTAGAAATATGTGGACAAAAATTGCATACCCATTAGACCTATAACACATATGATTGAGACACTTGAAAAGAATCCAATCCATTAAGATATATTCATGCATATTTCAAATCCATGGCCATATTAGATAACCTAAGTACACATGAGATAAATCCCTATTAGATCTACGTGTAGACAAATCAATGAAAAATATATCACAATATGCATAACAACCCCTTTGAAAAAAAATTCTTGCATTGTGCTTAATTCTACATTAAATTAAGGAAACTCATCCATGCTAATCAAATTTTAACCAATTTTTACTTCTTGATCTAACCACTATAGTAATAATTCCCATATCAATCTCTTTTCACTTCTCTACAAAAAAAACTTCTAGAAAAATCTGAATTATCTTAATCTACATGATACACTTTCTCATTAAATTTGTAGCTAATCTATAACTTGATTTCCCTCAACTCTACAACTAATTACACACTAAATTTACAACAAAATAAAAAAACATGCTCAACATACATTTGACAATGGTTCTTATGGTTTAAAATCACTTTTGGCATGATCAAATAATCACGCAACCTTCAAATAATTTGGCATTGCAGTAAAGCACGACCTCTCTTGATAGATAAGTACACTAAGAAACTAGAGCACACATCATATCCAAAAGATTCCTTGACCATCATTTGATAACACAACAAATGATTATCATGATATTAGAGATTGGCTTGAAGGCTTAATATATTTTTTTAAGTTTACTATGCTTCAACACCACAAATCATAACATAATTTATTGAATTTACTATGATAAAATATTAAATATTGATTGAGTTTTCTATGCCACGATATCACCATTAAATGATATTTCTAGAGTTCATAACATCATAGATCGCATGTAAGGACCAACTTGACTATATTAGGAAGAATGATATAATAAAATAATGGTCAAACACGAAGATTAAAGGATATCATAGGGGTAGGGAGAAAGATAGAAAAGTATCAAAGGGATTTAACGGGCTCATTAAATTGATTTATCAAATGAGTTATTAATGATGAGAAAATTAAATACTAGTGTGCAAATATGGAGGCATGAAATATGAAAATTCAAGGGTGTAGCCAATAGTAGGAAAATGGCTAAAACATTTCTCCCTCCCTTCAGTTGGGGTCTAAGTTATTTCCTCAACTCTTATCCTCTACTGAGCCATAACCTTAATAGTCTCATAGGTAAGTGGCACAATGGGTTAAGGAATATTTTTTCTATGTAATCCAGTAATACTTTGCAAATTAGGATATAACAAAGTCAAGTACTAATAAAAAGATATATATAATCATATTGATGTAGGTCAGAAATTTTAAAATTTAAGGGAATCAAAATGATATTGGGAAAAGGTTCAACAAGTAGATAATGGAAGTGCAAATGGGAAAGTGGTCTATAAGAGTGGATACCAAATAATGATAAATAAAATAGCTAGTATGTGAGGGGATGATGGTGAGAGTAGAGGAAACACTTAAGCTTATTATTCTGGTAAGCTTTCTTATTCTACTTTTTCTATAGTTGTCCCATGAAATCTAGTACATAGAGTAGATAGAATACATTGCATGTAACAAATCAAAAATTTGAATAGCATATAAGGAAAGATGGAAAGAATACAATTTTAATTATAAGAGATAGGTGTTGTTGGCCAAGCTATAGTCTATAAAATATTCATTTGTTTTCAAGGCATTGTCAACAATCTAATTAGTTGTAGGCAATTCAATTTTCATACAATCTCATACTTGAGTTCTCTCATTCAAAGTATTAGAGGCATATATTAAGAAAAAAACATATGATGACCCCAGAAGGGCAAAATAACACACATAGCTATGGGAGAGAGCTAACCTAAATTACACAAGAAATATCGGTACTTGTGGGGCCAACCCTTTACTACCTAACAACACCTTTCTTGATTGCTATTTGATGCAAAGCATCTACAAACTTCCAGGGTACTAAAGACCCAAACACAAAATTTGAGAAGATCTCTTAAACTTTCAACAAAAATACAAGTCATACAAACTTGATTCCTCATGGCTAAAAGACACCAAATCATCAAATCAGGTTTTTAACTCTCATCAAACCCTAAAACACTTTCATCATCATTATTTTGACTGAATCAAAAACAAAACACACTTAGAAAACTCTGAATCAATCAACTCATCCAACATTCACACCCAAGACACCAAATCCTAGTAGTAGTCCATTATGTCAAAAGTGGGTATAGGGTATGTGCAGGATCATTATGGAAAAAATAGGCCCTTAAGTGGTGAAAAATTCAAAAAAATCAGAGTTAGGAAAATTGACGTAAAAAATTGAATAAGTTATCTATATTATTTCAAAAATATGTAAAAATAGAATTTGTAGCTCAAATTAAATGTAGTTTCTAAAATACTAGGTTTATTTTAACAAAAAATCTATTTGGTGACAATTTGAAATTTCAATGCAGTAGTACTTAAATTTTAGGGAAAAAATATGAAGTAGGTGTCTGTCTGACCACCCTAACCTCAATAAAATGATCATATTTTTTTATAATATTTTAGATATAAGTAGAGGACTCATGTTCGAATATGATGCATATTTTTTTGTAATTTTTTCCAAGTAAATAATTAATTATGAATTTTTTATTACAACTTTAAAAAAAAATAAAAAACCCGTATGTCTGACCACCTTAACTTGGTCAAAATTTCATGAAATTCAATTTTTATTTTTTAATCCTATATTATATGAAGCATAGAATGTGACATGTTTTGGATTCAAAAAATGTGATACCGTTTGAAAGCTATAGATGTTTTTCAATTAACCTATCAATTAGGACTTTAGTCATAGTTCAAATAGAAAATGAACAATAATTATTTATTAAATTCAAAGTAAAGCATAATTTATATTGGTGGAAAGATGAGAATCTCCTTTAAAAACCCTTTTCGTTTCATAAATTTTGGGTTAAAAAAAAGTCGTCAGCCACATACCCTACACATATCCATCATATTGCAACTTTTTGGCCCATCATGATCCTGCACATACCCGATATCTGCAAAACCTGATTGAATCTCCCATGACTAAATACCTTTTTAGGAACCCATTATAGCCTCATTAAACATACCAAAAGATATAGTATATTTTTAAAAAAAGTACACCAGAATAAATGATTGTCTGTTGCTTTTAGGCTTCAAATAGGTCAAATTTGCACAAGTATCAACAAAAAAAACTCCAAACCCTCAAATTACCCTAGAAAGAATTGAAATAGGTCATAAAACTTTTTAATCCAAATAATTTTGATATCTTAAGCCCTTTCAAAGGTCACAAAACACAAACCCTCACTTTATGCCATTTTAGACTAAATGAAATAGGGGTTTATTGGATCTATGCTTTCCAAACCTCAAGACACTTTTTCACTACTTCAAACATGTTTGAATAAGTCTGCACAAGCTCTAGGAACCATTTCCCAACCTCCTTGAAGGCTTTTACACCAGATTCTAACTTGGAGCCATCAATTCATGAAGAAAACTCATAAAATCTATGAGGGCAGCAATAATAACTCTGTATTTTCACCTTCCCTACATCTGAACTCACACACACAACATTGAAAACACCTTTATTAACCCATTCCACCGATCTACTAATCCTACATTGGTGGAATGGTTTCTTAACCTTTCCTAGACTCTCAAACCCTTGTTTGAGGGTTTCAAACAAGTTTATTAAAAGAAATTCCAATCAGACCTTAAACTCAACAAGATCCCCTCCAATCAACTTTATTTGAAGACTTACATCTTACTTTATGAAATAAAATCAAGAGTATAGCCTAGGGAATGTTGTATAGTCTATACAATATTGGAAAACAAGAAGGAAAACAAAAAAATTGTAGAACAGAGTGTTTTTATTCCAAAATTTGTTTCAAGATACAAAGTTCTATCCTTTTCTCACCCTTACAATGCTCTTATAAGATGTTTTCATCAGTTATGATATATTTCCCTTCATCTTTAGTCGACTAACAACCTTCAAAAACAAGATGACTCTTAAACTTCCTCTTGCAATTTTGCAATTTTGCAACAAAAGACTGTAACTTTTTGCACTTTCACTCCTTTAACCTCCTAGGGACCTAATTGTGGTTCAAATACATTTGAATTGTTCTAAACATGACCTTTTACACACATTACAAGATTGGAAATTCAAGTTTTACAATATTGCCAATTGGAGGCCCATAAAATAAACAAGGTGCTCCTACACCAAACAACCAGCCTAAAATTTTTCCAAGTCCCTTTGGAAATGTATTGCATCCAACTTGCCTCTTTACATTTGCATACCTTTGTCTTGGACTGATTATTCTTGAAATCATTCTCTTTCCTTTGTCAAACATCTTTAATCACTTCATCTTCTATCTTCATTTTGTCTTCACCTATCTTTTTATTTTTCCTTCTCCTTCTCTACTCATCAGATTCACCAATCACTATTCTCAATCAAAGGACACATGATTGTCCTTTCACATTGCTTACTAAGAAATATTTCCTCTTTTCAACCAATTCATACTTGACCTTCTCTGACCTTCTTCTCATCATATTTTCATCTTCTCCAATCAATGGAGTACTCTTCAAACTAACTTTCAACTCTTTGCAATGGCTGCAAACTCTTCAAGTGCTTTTCAGAAAGATATCCATCTCCCTCACTACTTCATCACACAATCTCACAAACCATCCATCTTACCCAATAGTAGATCCTGGAAGATGCACCTACCACTCTTCCTCTCAGTGGTGTCACTCCTTCTGCACCTTCTACCCAGCTTAATCTTTGTTGGAGGACAGTGAACACAGACTCTTCCTTGTCTATAACCAACACAATTTCTTACTCTCCTTCCTGCAACTTTAAGATGGATCAAGCACCTGCAACTAACAACTCAACAAACCACCAAATCAACCAAATCTGATACCAATTGATGGATATCATCTACAAACTTCAAGGGTACTAAAGACCCAAACACAAAATCTGAGAAGATCTCTTAAACTTTCAACAAAAATCTTCTTCATAGAAACTTGATTCCTCAGGGCTAAAAGACACCAAATCATCAAATCAGGTTTCTAAACTCCCATCAGACCCTAAAATACTTTCATCATCATTATTTTCACTAAATCACAGCAAAAACACACTTAGAAAACTATGAATCAATCAACTCATCCAACATTCACACCCAAGACACCAAATCCTAGTAATAGTCAATTATGTCAAAAGCGGGTATATCTGCAAAACCTAATTGAATCTCACAAGACTAAATACCCTTTTAGAAACCCATTACAGCCTCATAAAACACACCAAAAGATATATTATAGTTGTTTTGAAAAGTACACCTGCATAAATGACTGTCTGCTGCTTTTAGGCTTCAAATAGGTCTAATTTGCAAAGCAAGTATCAAAAAACAACTCCAAACCCTCAAATTACCTTGGAAAACATTGAAATAGGTCATAAAACTTCTGAATCCATAGACTTTTGATCTCTTAATCCCTTTGAAAGGTCACAAAACACAAACCCTCACTTTATGCCATTTTAGACTAAATGAAACAAGGCTTTATTGGATCTATACTTTCCAAACCTCAATATACTTTGCCACTACTTCAAACATGTTTGAATAAGTCTGGATAAGCTCTAGAAACAATTTCCCAACCTCCTTGAATGCTTTTACACTAGATTCTAACTTGGAGCCATCAATTTCATGAAGAAAACTCAGAAAATCTGTGAGGGCAGCAGCAATAACTCTATATTTTCACCTTCCCTACATCTGCACACACACACACACACACAATATTAAACAAACCTTTATTAACCCATTGCACTGATCTACTAAGCCTACATCGGTGGAATGGTTGCTTAACCTTTCCTAGACTCTCAAACCCTTGTTTGAGGGTTTCAAACTAGTTTATTAAAAGTTCTAATCAAACCTTAAACTCAACAAGATCCCCTCCAATCAACTTTATTTGAAGACTTACACCTTAATTTATGAAATCAAATCAACAGTATAGCCTAGGGAATGTTGTATAGTCTGTACAAGACTAGAAAACAAGAGGAAAAATGCAAAAATTGCATAACAGGGTGTTTTTATTCCAAAATTTGTTTCAAGATACAAAGTTTTATCCTTTTCTCACCCTTACAATGCTCTTATAAGATTTTTTCATCAGTTATGATAACTTTCCCTTCATCTTTAGTCAACTAAAAACCTTCCCAAACAAGATGACTCTTCAACTTCCTCTTGCAATTTTGCAATTTTCGAACAAAAGACAACTTTTTACACTTTGACTCCTTTGACCTCCTAGTGACCTAATTATGGCTCAAATACATTTGAATTGTTCTAAACATGACCTTTTACATACATTACAACATTGTAAATTCAAGTTTTACAATATTGCCAATTGGAGGCATAAAATGCACAAGATGCCCCTACACCACTGGTGTTGAAGAACAAATGTTCTTTTTGGAAGATAACATCAAATATAATAAAATTTATTTGTATACCATTTAATATAATTTATGAATTTAAAATATTATGTATATTATATTCCTTTTCATTTTTCCAAATGCAAAACAAAAGCTGAAAGAATGGACTTCATTGTTTTCAGAAAAAATAGATGTTTTAATTAGATATTTTTTTAAGGGAGACACGGTTGCAAAGCTCTAAACATCATACCAAAAAGAGTGATAATATGTGTATCTAAAATTACAACCACTAAAATTTGAAAAAAAAAATGTGTTGTTCATAATTATTTATTTATGTGCACACTGTTTTATTTCAATTTATTAATATATTCACATGTAAATGTATAAAACGGACCTAAAATACTCTAAAATAAATATTATTAAAAGTAAGGTCTTAATAAATTGTTGAATGACAAGTAGGAGGCATTTTTCATAGTGTGTCAAATTGTGATATTGCTATCATGATTCAATTGTATAGTTTTACGAGTCAAACTCCTTGACCCATGTTTCATGAGTAGTGGTTCACAAGAACCCATCTCTCATGATAATGAATGGTTCACTTAGAAATCATTGCATCTAGGTGATGCTCATAGAGGTGAAGTACTGGGCCTTCCTAGGAGGTCACCCACCCCAATAGTACTCCAACTCAAGTGCACTTAACAATAGAGCTTTCCCCAAGGTTAAGCTCACTTAGCTTGCAACCCCATTTGCAAAACCTTCACCAAGTGTTGTGTCTTATGAACCATTCATTATAGAATTATGATATTTCTATTAGGATTCAAAAATGTAGTTTTATGAGTTAAACTCATTGACCCATGTTTCCTGAGTAGTGGTTTGGAAGAACCCCTATCTCATGATAATGGATGGTTCACTTAGCACTCATTGCATCTAGGTGATGCTCGTAGAGGTGAAGCACTAGGCCTTCTTGGGAGGTCACCCATCCCAGTACTACTCCAGCTCAAGTGCACTTAGCAATAGAGTTTTCCCCAAGGTTAAGCCCACTTAGCTTGCAATCCCATTTGTAAAACCCTCAACAAGTGTTTTGTCTTATGAACCATTCCTTAAGTGGGATTAACCTTGGGGAGGACTCTGTTATTAAACGTGCTTGAGCTCAAGTAGTACTAGGATAGGTGACCTCCCAAGAAGGCCCAATGTTTCACCTTTATGAGCATCACCTAGATGCAATGAATGCTAAGTGAACCATTCATTATCATGAGAGATGGGTTCTTGTGAACCACTCATGAAACATGCATCAATGAGTTTGACTCATAAATCTACATAGTTGAATCATGATCCCCATATCATAATTTTGACACATTAAGGAAATACCTCCTACTTGTCAATTGATGAGCTAAAGGGACTCTATAATGAATGGTTCATAAGGCACAACACTTTTTAAAGGTTTTACAAATGGGGTTGCAAGCTAAGTGGGCTTAACCTTTGGTGAAACAATGTTTTTAAATGCACTTGAACTAGAGTAGTACTAGGGTGGGACCTCCCGGGAAGGCCCAGTGCTTCACCTCTATGACCATAACCTAGATGCAATGAGTGCTAAGTGAACCATTCATTTATCATGAGAGATGGGTTCTTGTGAACCACTACTCATGAAGCATGGGTCAAAGAGTTTGACTCATAAAACTACACAATTGAATCCTGATAACAATATCACAATTTGAAATGATGTGGAAAATACCTCCTACTTATCAATTGATGAGCTAAAGTTTCTCTATAATGAATGGTTCCTAAGGCACAACACTTTGTGAAGGTTTTGCAAATGGGGTTGCAAGGTAAGTGGGCTTAACCTTGGGGAAAACATTGTTGTTAAGTGTGCTTGAAATGGAAGGATGGGTGACCTCCTGGAAAAACCCAGTGCTTCACCTCTATGAGTATCACCTAGATGCAATGAGTGCTAAGTGAACCATTCATTATCACAAGAGATGGGTTCTTGTGAACACCTATTCATGAAACATGGGTCAATGAGTTTGACTCTTAAAACTAAACAATTGAATCCTAATAGAAATATCACAATTTGACACAATGTGGAAAATACCTCATACTTATCATTTGATGAGCTAAAGGTGCTCTATAATGAATGGTTCATAAGGCACAACACATGCTAAAGGTTTTACAAATGGGGTTGCAAGCTAAGTGGGCTTAACCTTAGAGAAAACTGTGTTGTTAACTGTGCTTGAGCTAGAGTAGTACTGGGATGCGCGACCTCCTAGGAAGGTCCAGTGATTCATCTCTGTGAGCATCACCTAGATGCAATGAGTGCTAAGTGTACCATTCATTATCATGAGAGATGGGTTCTTGTGAACTACTACTCATAAAACATGGGTCAATGCTTTTCACTCGTAAAACTACACAGTTGAATCCTAATAGCATTATCACAAATTGTTTAATGTTTTTGTCATTTTACAAACATGAGAGGTAGTTAAGTCCATCGCAAATGTTCCATATGATAGGCAGGGATACAGTTTAAAATCCGAGGGTTCGGGGCTAATTTGTTTTATTTTTTATATTTTGAAACTTCAATGTCTAATTAAGTTCGGACTTTCAAAAGGTTATGAAAAGTCCATGGATTTTGTTTCAAATATTGAAAAATAAGAATAAACACTCCACTCATTTAAGCAAAACAATTAAAAAGAAACAGTGTTCTTGCACAGAGAACGTATTATGCGGTATATACAGGCATGTAACAATGTACACTAAACTTTACACCATGGTGCTCAAATTCTTATTCAGATTAATGAAATTTAAATTTTGTTTTTCTAGGGCTTGAGCAATATTTTGTTTGTAAATATGTAGTGCATCATCTTTCTTCTCAAAATAATAAACAAATATATAAATTTGTTAGGGTGCATGGGATAGTCAGAATAGAATTACAGTTTAAGCACCTAGAAATATTGCTCAAGTATATCTACAACTCATACGTGTAAATATGATTTTATGAAAATGTTTGCATGTTGAAGAATCTGAATTGCCTGCTAAATCGTCATCTGCAGTTTGGAAAAATGACTTTCAACACCGGCCTTCAGATACTATCCATATTTGTATAGACAGACATAGAAAGAACGCATGAATACTTACTTACCCAAGTTGAAGAGAAGTTTCAATAACTAGATTATTGCCATTGGAGTACTGCTGAGATTCTTCCGAATTAATATCTAGAAGGTTCTGTACAACACATTGACCTAAATCATCTCGCTCTACTCTGCTTGTGCTGCCTTCACTTCGTTCTATCTGACAATGAAAACAAATGACTAGATTCCTTAAGTAAAGTGGAAAGAATACTGTGAATGCAGAATATAAACTGGAATCCCTAAAGTAAGCCAGGTAATGTGGAGAAAATAGTGTGAATACAGAATATAAACTGGAATCCCTAAAGTAATGCAGGAATGGAGTACCGCATTCATAAGAATCTGATTTTGTGTTTGTAAGAGGCGATCCTGCAGCCACAATGATAGACTTAAAAAACTCATAAATTATATTGACATTAGTGAAAGGATTGCTCATACAGTATTTCTTAAAGATGGATCTCTATGAACGAATGTAAATTGTATGCTTCCAAAGGTCCCATACCCTTCTTTGCAGCTTGGCGACCTCCTCACTTAGCCGTTCATCCTGTTGAAAGAAAATAAATAAGGTTTATCTATTACTGGTGATGTGGGGAAAGATAAAGGAGAACTTGCAGCTGAAACCCATGTAACTTGAACAAAACTACAAATATTTAAATAATCTCTTAAGTGTCCGTCTTAGAGTTGGGCTCTTATAAAATTGATAAGTAGGAGGTATTTTCCACAGCATGTCAAATTGTCATATTGCTATCAGGATTCAACCGTGTAATTTTACGAGTCAAACTCATGGACCCACGTTTCAAGAGTAGTGGTTCACAAGAACCCATCTCTCATGATAATGAATGGTCCACTTAGCACTCATTGCATCTAGGTGATGCTCACATAGGTGAAGCACTGGGCCTTCCTGGGAGGGCACCCATCCCAGTACAAATGGGGTTGCATAAGGCAAAATACTTGCTGAAGGTTTTGCAAATGGGGTTGCAAGCTAAGTGGGCTTAACCTTGGGGGAAACTCTGTGGTTAAGTGCGCTTGAGCTGGAGTTGTACTAGGATGGGTGACCTCCCGGGAAGGCCCAGTGCTTCACCTCTATGAGCATCACCTAGATGCAATGAGTGCTAAATGGACCATTCATTATCATGAGAGATGGAACTACTCATGATACGTGGGTCAATGAGTTTGACTCGTAAAACTACACGTTGAATCCTGATAGCGATATCACTCTTATAAAATTTCAAATTAATTCCTAGTAAGGGAAAACATGCTAATTTTTATTTAAACAAAACAGTTTAAAATTTTAATAGTGTTTTAGAATATTAGCATCCGCTCTAAATATACAATACAGCAGTCAATTTGTCCAACTACTAAAATAATAACAAAAATTATACACTGTTTAAAATTTAAATTTGATTAATAATTTAATTTCCAATCACGTTAAAGCTGTGTATACAAATATATATATATATATATATATAGTAAACGTACAAATATTTAATTTTAAATATTAATATTATCTAAAATCTTTCAAATATAAAATGAGAAGGCAAGATCAAAACTCTAGGTGATCCTTATTGAATGTGCTGCTTGCTGAACTTGCTTGAACCAAATGTTTATATATATTAACTTTAAATAATAATGAAGGGGGAATCGAAAACCAAACCTTCCCTTGCACTCTGCCTACCTTATTTGATCTCACACAACCAAGGCTCTTCTCCAGTAACTTTTCAAGCTGCTGAAGATCCCAAATGCTTAAGGATGCAATGGATTCTCCCATTAGTTGCCTGTGAGTAAACTCCATATTCAAGCAATAGTTTGTAACTCAATTTCATAAGATGAACTCTACATATTGATGAGTACAGTTCTTATAATAGTGTCTAAGGGCTATAGCCATGAAAAGTGAATTTTAAGTCAAAACGCAGAAGTACCTGATGGTGTTTCCAAGACTGTCAATTTCCTGCCTGAGCTTTCTTGCCTCTTGTTGCCAATACTTCACGTTGATGGTGATTGAACATAGTTAAAGCCTTGCAAATCTGACAAATATTGACAAGGAAAGCCTTTTGTTCTTCGTTGACATGGTTCAAGAATTTACCTGAATGTCATTGTTCTTATGAGTCTCGTCACGCTGCATTCTGTGAACATTTGTTTCCTTGTACTTCTGAAATGTTTTTTCAATACTTACACCATAAAGAAAAATAATAATATAATCAGGTGTCTGAAAATATTGAGGACATCAATCACTTTAAACACACCCACATATATGCAAGGTATTTACTATAAGGCTAAATCTGAATGCAAGACCTTGAATGTAATCTTCACTTTGTTTTATTATTTGTGTGTTCGATCGAGACAATACAGCTGCATTTATTTTTGTCTAATAATGCATATCCTCCCTGATCTTTAATCAGGGAGGTTCCAATGTACAATCTATAAACACATTTAAAATAGCTTACCAATGGATCCGATGCAAATTTTAACTTAAATTTTCACACTTGATGATTAAAGATGATGACTGTTATTTAATTCTTAGTTTATTTTTAATGCATATTATTTAATTCATAGTTTATTAGTAAACTTTAAAATCTAATATTTTCATTTTGCAGAGCTGGTAGTTAGTCTATGAGATCAATTCTTAGAAGAGTGGTAGTTAATCCAGCACACTCTCCAACATGATTTAGAAGAATCAAACCTGAATTGATGTTCTAATATCACATATAAATTTGTCGTTACACCAAAACTCACAATTGTGAGTAAATTCCCAAATCTATCATCTCTACTGCTTTATGTTGGCAATTAGTCTACATGATCAATTTCTGGAGCTGTAACAATTAATCCAACAACATGCTTAGACTGCTCTAATATAGATTTATATACTTAGTTGTGTAATACCAATATGCTTTTTAAATACATATGTAACAATTTTAACTTATACTTGTTGTTAAAGGAAAACTTTATGGTCAATGTACCAACTCTTTATAATCACAATAACCCCACCATAAAATATCCACTTCAACCGTAACAGACCAGCTGTTTCCATCAGATAATTATGAATTATCAAGAATACTTGAGAATAGCATAACAAAGACTTTACCAACTGATGAATATAAAATGATTGCATAGAGATGAAATAGTGACTAACTGCAATTGATAACAACAAAGACACAGGAAGAAGATATATATTATATTGGAGAAAATACAGAGGTAGAACAACGCTAGCTTATGTTCCGCCTCTTTCCTCTACTCAAAAAGACACAAATCACCAATGCGCTTAAAATCTTCAACCTATCACGTTTACTTCATCAAATTATCTACTGTGTATAGATATTCACATTCCTCTACTTGAGTTGTGAGCTGTAAGCCACAAATCATCTTAATGATGTTTCTTCTTCCTCTATGGCTCCTTGTAAACAAAAATTATAATGTAAAACTGACGAGCATATTCCAGAATCTGAGTTCCCTTAAAATAAGGGTGTTAAATGACCGAAAGGTTTCGCAATAATGAAAGAGGTCAATTTCCAAATTCTGTAAATAATCGGTTAAAATATGCTTGTACGTCTTATCTGTTGTGATAAAAAACTGTTTAAGTTTTCTATCCTTTCATTTTGGTTGCACCAATTGCAATTCCTTATATATTTATCGTACTTTGTCACATAGATGATTGCTTAAATATCTTCATTCTCATACGTGTTGGAATTTGTAATCCTGAGCTGCAACGGGCAAATGCAGTAAATGCCCCATCAAATGAAATCAAATTTGGACTGTTCCCCCTTCCCGTGTCTGACCACCATGCTGGCCAGTTAATATTTGGCAGAAAATTAATTGTGGTGGTTCAATTTGAATTGGGCGCCAGTTTTTGGAAAGGCATCGAAAGACAAAAAAATAGAATGTTTTTTGAGAAGTAGAATTAGAAGGAGACACAGACAGAAAGTTTTTAGCAGCAACAAACAAGGGAATGTTCAGCAGAACACACAACTACATAAAGTAGAAGTTCATGAGAACCTGCAGCAGCAGAGAACATTGACAGTGCTCTACTGCTCCAGAATGTGTCCAACACACAACAGCACAAAGAAAGAAGATGCGCCAAAACTAGCACAGTTTTTGTATGAGAATGTATAGAGCTTTAGCTCTGAGTTTTTTGTCAGTAAATTTATGAATGTAATCCTTTTGATGAAATAGAAAATCGAATATATATATTTCTGTCTCCATTATTGCTGTGAGTTTTTCATTCTTTGCCCACTGTAGTTGGGTTTCTTTTCCCAACAAATTGGTATCAGAGCCCTAAGTTTTCTGGGCATTTAGTTTGTTAAAGCCCTAGCTTTGTTCCTAGGCATATAGTGACATAACTTTAGTTTCTAGGTATTTATTAAAGCCCTAGTTTTCCAGGCAATGAAGAAAAGCCTTAGATTTTATCTGGGTATTTGTAGTTTTTCCCCCATTTAGCAAAATGGTTGGAGGAGACAATAGGAGTTGGCAGCAGCCACCTATATTTGATGGAAAAAATTATGATGTCTGGGCAAAGAAAATGAAAACCATTCTAGTAGCAAATGATTTGTGGGAATTAGTAGCAAATGGGTTCATAGATGTGACTAACCCAAATGCATTTGCAGCATTGAGCAATGCTCAAAAGAACCAGTTGAAGGAAACGAGGAAGAATGATGTCAAAGCCCTCAGTTTGATTGAGGCAGCCTTGAAAGAGGCTATCTTTCCTCGAATAGCAGCAACTAGTTCTGCAAAAGAAGCATGGGAAATACTTCAAACCACCTACAAAGGGTCTGAGAAAGTCAGGTTAGTGAAACTCCAGTTGCAAAGAGAGAATTTCAGACCATGTAGATGAAGGACAGCGAGTCCACTTTAGATTTTCATACAAGGGCTTCCACCTTGATTAACCAATTGAGGATAAATGGAGAAACTATGGAAGAGCAGAAAATTGTGGAGAAGATTCTCAGAAGTTTACCCACAAAATTTGACATGGTGGTTATTTCCATAGAAGAGGCCAAGGACCTTTCAACATTATCAGTTGATGAGTTAATGGGTTCACTTCAAACTCATGAGTAGCACCTAAATAGGTCTACAAATTCTTCCCAGGAACAAGCCTTCAAAGCACAAGCAAATGTGAGAGGCAAGGGAAGAGGAAGAAATGGTAGAGGAAGAGGTCAAAGAGGCAGAGGTAGAAGCAACTCCAGAAGAGGAGGCAAGCATCTCTCAATCAGACTTCCAAAACACAAAGAAAAATAGTAACTCAAATCAAAGATCTGATAAGAGCAATGTGCAGTGTTATTACTGCCACTAGTGTTGTCACTATGCAAGTGAATGCAGGAAGAAACAACGTGACCAAGGGATTCAAAATACAAACATAGTAAATGAGAACAAGGATGAAAATGAAAAACAATCTCAAGTGTTCATTGAATGCAATCTTGTAGAACAAGGCATCGCTGAAGTTTGGTACTTGGACAATGGCTGTAGCAACCACATGAGTGGTAACATAAATTTATTTTCATCCATTGAACACAACATTAAGTCTGAAATCAAAATGGGAAACAATGAGAAGGTTCTAGTCATGGGCAAGGGCATAGTGTGCCTACAAACCAAGTATGGTGAAGAAAGACAGCTTCATGATGTCTTCTATGCTCGAGGAATGAAAAACAATCTCTTGAGCATTGGACAGATTGTCCAAAACTGATATAGAGTGCTAATGGAAAAAGGGGAATGCATCATCTATGACATAAATGGAAGCAAGAAATTTATGGCAGTAGTTCAAATGACAAAGAACCGAATGTTTCCTCTCAAAATGCAAATCTCAGCACAGTCAACAGGCTTGTAGCAGTCAGCTTTCAAGATAGTCATCGAAGACCCATCCAAGCTTTGGCATTTGAGGTATGGGTATCTAAGTTATTCTAGTTTAAATATTTTAGCTAAAAAAGATATGGTTAGGGGCCTACCAGCAATTGTAGATCCTGATGGAAAGTGTGAAGCATGCATCCTAGGTAAACAACATAGGCAACCCTTTCAATCAGGGCATTCTAGGAGAGCTAGAGCACCATTAGAGTTGGTGCATTCATATTTGTGTGGTCCCATGAAGACCCCAACCCTAGGAGGAAATTTTTATTTTATGACACTCATAGATGACTATAGTAGAAAAATCTGGGTGTATCTTTTAAAGAACAAATCAGATGCATTTGAGAAGTTCAAAGAGTTTAAGGACTTGGCTGAAAAGAAAAGCGGCCACAACATCAAATTCCTCATAACAGACAGAGAGGGAGAGTATATCTCTCAAGAGTTTATGAATTTTTGCAAGTCTCATGGCATTCAAAGACAACTCACAGCCCGGTATACTCCATAACAAAATGGAGTGGCTGAGAGAAAGAATAGAACCATCACAAAGATGGCAGCAAGCATGTTGAAGATAAAAGGTTTATCTAATAAGTATTGGGGTGATGTTGTAGCAACAACAATCTACATCTTGAATAGGTGTCCCATAAAGGCCTTTCGTAATAGAATCCCACAAGAAGCGTGGACAAAATGCAAATGGAGTATTGAGCATTTGAGAATATTTGGATGTGTTGCATATTCACTCGTGCCAAAAGAGAAAAGGAAGAAATTTGATGACAAAAGTGAAAAATCCATTTTCATAGGCTATAGTGAATAATCCAAAGCATACAGATTGTATAATCCCATCACCAAGAAAGTGGTGATCAGCAAGGACATTGAATTCATTGAAAGTGAGTCATGGGATGGAACAGTTGATAGCAACACAGGTATTTCAGTTTCAATACCTCTTGAGGATGAAGAAGTTGCAGAAGGAAGATGCTACAGAACCTTACAACAAGGTAACAGTTCAGAAAACAACAACAGCAGCTCCGAAAACTTTCAGCAGGGAAGTTGCTCCAGAAACTTCCAGCATGGCAAATGCTCCAGAAGTTCACAGTAGTAGTCCTCTTCATCAATCCAGCAGTCAAGTAGCTCCGGAAATTCAGATCTTACGCTTGCATCATTGATACCATGGAAAACTAGAAGCGTAAGGGAAATTTCTGACAACACAAGGTATGATGACTTTGATAAAAATTCAGATTTTGCTATGTTTTCTTATAGTGATCCAATGTATTTTGAAGAAGCCGTGAAGGAGGAAAAATGGTGTAATGCCATGGATGAAGAGATGGATGCTATAGTGAGAAACAAAACATGGGACCTCACTGATTCACCCAGAGGGAAATCAATCATTGGTGTTAAGTGGGTCTATAAGACCAAATGCACTACTGATGGTAAGAAGGAAAGGTATAAATCAAGGCTGGTTGTTAAAGGATACAAATAGTAGCTTGGAAGAGACTATGATGAAACATATGTACTAGTTGCAAGGTTGGAAACAGTGTGTGCAGTCCTAACAAATGCAACCCAACAAGAATGGAAAGTATTACAAATGGACGTGAAATCAACCTTATTAAATGGAGTGTTGAAAGAAGAGGTGTATGTGGAGCAGCCACCTGGCTATGAAGTTCTAGGGAAAGAAGACAAGGTCTACAAGCTCCGGAAAACTCTTTACGGGTTGAAGCAAGCACCATAGGAATGGTAAAATAGAATTGATTTGTACCTTCTGAGTAATGACTTTAGCAAAAGCGGTAGTGAGCCCACACTCTACATCAAGGCGGCCAATGGTGATATTCTTATTGTTGTTTTGTATGTAGATGATTTAATTTTTATAGGAAATAGTAATCTTTTCATTGTTGATTTCAAAGAGGCAATGACAAATGAGTTTGAAATGACAGACCTAGGTTTGCTAAAATATTTCCTAGGCATAGAGGTCCAACAAATAGATCATGGCATCTTTATTTCACAAACAAGATATGCTAAAAAAATCTTGAAGAGATTTAGAATGTTGGACAGCAAACCAGCCCCAACCCCAACAACTACAGGTCTGAAATTAAGCAAAGAGGACAACAGTAGTAATGTTAACCCAACTCTCTACAAGAGCATGGTTGGAAGCCTCATGTATTTGACAGCAACAAGACCTAATTTGATATACGTGGTAAGCCTAATTCCTAGGTTCATGGAGCAACCTAAGGACACACACTGGCAAGCAAGAAAAAGAATTCTAAGGTATGTCAATGGCACGAAAGACTATGGCATTAAGTACACCGCCTCAAATGAGTTTCAGCTGGTTTGTTACTACACAGATAGTGATTAGGCAGGAAATGTAGATGACAGGAAGAGCACTTCGGGTTATTATTCCCACATGGGTTAAGGAGCAATATCATGGGCATCAAAGAAGCATCCCATAGTTTCACTCTCCACAGCCAAAGCAGAATACATAGCAGCAAATGCAGCAGCATGTCAGGCTATTTGGCTTAGAAGAATCCTTGCTGATTTGAATGAGCAGCAAGAGGATGGTACAACCATATTTTGTGACAATGTATCTTCTATTGCATTGACAAAGAATCCCATCTTTCATGGGTGAAGCAAACATATCGATATTCAATATCATTTCATAGAGAGTTGGTTGAGCATGGAGAAATTCAACTTCATTATTGCAGATCTAGGTAGCAGCTCACTGATATTTTCACAACGGCATTGTCAAAAGAATTCTTTGAATGCCTAAGGAATAGGCTTGGTATGCAAGAATGCTCCAGAACTTTGGTTCTAGAAAACACAGAAAAGCAAAGATGCTCTAGAACTTTAGTTCTGGAAAACTCAGAAAAACACAACATAGAAAAAAGTAGATGCTCCGGAACTTTGGTTCTGGAAAACATAGAAAAGGACAGATGCTCTGGAACTTTAGAAGACAGTTCCAAAATGAAAAATAGATGCACACAAGCTTGCTCTAGAAACTTTTCCCTGGTGCACTGGAACTTTTGGTCCGATCCTCTAAAAGTTTTGCAGAGTGATGAGCGCCGAAAACATTACTATGGAAGTTTTGCGCCAAAAGTTTCAAATGATAATGAAGAGCATAATGGCTCAAGATTAAGGGGGAGTGTTGGAATTCGTAATCCTGAGCTGCAATGGGAAAATGCAATAAATTCCCCATCAGATGAAATCAAATTTGGACTGTTCCCCCCCTTCCCGTGTCTGACCACCATGCTGGCCAGTTAATATTTGGCAGCAAATTAATTGCGGTGGGTGAATTTGAATTGGGCGCCAATTTTTGGAAAGGCATAAAAAGACAAGAATAGAATGTTTTTTGAGAAGTATAATTAGAAGGAGACAGAGACAAAAAGATTTTAGCAGCAACAAACAAGGGAATGTTCAGCAGAACACACAATTACAGAAAGTAGAAGTTCAGGAGAACCTACAGCAGTAGAGAACATTGACAATGCTCCAGTGCTTCGAAATGTGTCTAGCACGCAACAACACACAAAAAGATGCGCCAGAACTAGCATAGTTTTTGTATGAGAATGTACAGAGCTTTAGCTTTGAGTTTTTTGTCAGTAAATTTATGAATGTAATCCTTTTGATGAAATAGAAAATTGAATATATATATATATATATATTTGTCTCCATTATTGCTATGAATTTTTCATTCTTTGCCCATTGTAGTTGGGTTTCTCTTCCCAACAATACAAACTTAGATGATTGCTTAATTTTTCATTATCATTTTATACATGATGCAAATTGTAAGTGAATTAGATGCATAACTAATGGATAATTGTTTTAAATTTTACAACAAAAGTACAAATGGAAGAATAATAAAGAATATGGGTTTATGGAGTAGTAATAAATCTATGGAATTTATTTAAATTATGCTACCCATCCAATTGAAAATAAGTGACCTATTTACTTTTTCACATGTTTATTATGCCTAAGAACAACTCTAGTGTCACTCTCAATTCCTCAATCTCACCATATATATGGCCTCTCTCTTCCACCATCAAATATAGTGACATATGATTCTCATTATTCCAATGATGTGTATGTAATGGATAAGTCAATGTTGTTGTATTTTTTTGATTCAATATAAATGATGCAATCAAATGTCCATTAATTAGGTAATTAAAAGGTTCTTTGTCTAACTAAATCTTTAGAAAATTTTACACCTCGATTTCAAGCTGAATATATGCTTCACTCTCTTTATAGCTAGTTGTATGATTTTTTCTCAATGAAAAGTTTTACAATCATTCTTTGATGATATATTCTTCACTCTTAAGTTGTTTTCAAAGAATTATATTTGAGAACAGTTAAATCTACTCTATCATGTTTGTGTGTGAGAGAGGGAGAGCCAAATTAAGGTTCCACTAGCTTTCACCCTAATACTACATAACTTAGTTTCTCTAATACACAAAATTAATATTGTGCATAAAAACTCACAATGCAAACTTCAAACCAAAATGCAAGAAAATGACAAAAAACAATTTGTAGGTGATGGAAGGTTGTTTGATCCCTATGGTGCTCACATGCAAGACACCTCAAGTGATTTTTTTTCGCATCTTGATGTTCACAAAATAGATCAGATGGATGACTAATTTTTCCACCCAAGATTACTTACATCTAGTTCAATGATTCATGAATCTTCTTCTAGTCCTTTAACCTTCTAGCAAATGAGATGTTCTTTATAGTCACTTTATCATGTCTTATTTCAAATGCACTCATCAACCTTATACTAAATGAGATGCTCTTTGTATTCACTCTATTAATTTTTATATCAAATACACTCACCAAGGATGTATGTATTTTTGTTGCCTCATTTTTTTACTTCCCATCCTATTCCAATCAATTATGTCATATGGCTACACTTCTGTAGTTAGAAAACATTTCCAATGAAAAAAATATAGATTAAACACAATGTATATATAGAGATATTAAATTCTATGACCAACCTAATTTCATATGTGCAGTTCTACAAAACTTACATAAATATTACATGATTGAATCTTCTTGGGTTTTAATTGATTATATATTCATATGGGGAAACACTCCTTCCTCAAATATGTTATGATTGATGTATCATAGAAAAAAGGCAACTTGCTTGATTTCGGGAATAATTGATGATAAATTGGACTTAATAAGGCCCTAATTTAGTGTTGTGAGGTATTTTACACATCCACACTAGGTCTTGGACCATTGCAAATTGAATAACATGCATTTATTGATGTCTTGTAAAGGTGTTGTAAAGGACTTTCACACCTCTCTAGACTTAATGAACCCATTTTCCCTTAATTCAACATTATAAAATGTATTTAATAGCATTATCACACTAATCTAGAAGACTTGTAAATTAAACTTAATGATAATCTAGTGTTGTAATGTATTTTACACATTCACATTGGATATTGTGTCTTTCTAGGATGTATGGACCTTATTTTAATGATGTAAAGTGTATTTAATCACACTTTCACATTGAACTTTGTTTCCTTGGCCTTATCTATGCTCTTTACATCATCACTAATAGGCCCTTATTACCCCATATTGTGCATCCCAATGCATAATTTGATCAAATACTTGATGAAATCAACATAAGAACCAAAATTCCTAATTCCCCAAAATTCCAACTATCAAAAGGACCCCTCTGTGACTAATTCACCCATCTGGGAAAATGAGTCTCTGCCAGGTGGGACTAATTTTCCCAAGGTGGTGAATCAATCCCATTTGGGTCATTTTTGAGTTTTAAGCGAGAAATTTTGGATTTTAAGTTTTATTTTCCTCCATGTTGGCCTTAGGGATCTAATTAACAGGTAAATTAGGTGAATTTCCTATAAATACAACCTTTTAAACCCTAATTCATAATTCATATACACATCTTATCATTCACTCATCATTTGTCTTCCATCTCAAGCTAAGCAAGCTAGGGTTTTATCATTCCAAGTCATCAAGATAGCTTCCAAAGACATTCAAGGGAAAAATATTCCTCTATTGTTGTAGAAAATCAAGATCAAACATCATGGAAATGAATTAACTCCATTGTTTCATGCTTCACCACATTATTTCTCTTTTTTGATTTAATTACCTAAAAGGGGGATTGAAAAAGGCAAATGCCCATGCGCTAACATCCAACATTTCTCTTTCTTATCTTGTATGTTTGTAGATTTAGGAATCTTGAAGACTTGAAAATAATTGAAGAATAGGTTGAAGATTTTTTGAAGACATCTTCTTGTTGAACAAGGAAAAATATCAACAAAAAGTCACTTTCAAGCCTAAAAATTAGACTTTTGGAGGCGGACACCTGTCAGGAACCGAAGAGTAGACTGAGGGCTTCAATTTCCACTTTTGGATCTTTGGAAATTGAAAAATGGACTGATTTGTCATTAGTGGTGAATGAGTCCCATTGCTAGGCATGTAAAAGGTTTTCTACACTTTTGGATACCCATTTGTCTAAAACGGGCTCCAAAATAGTTTCCCAGATCTGGGACTAATTCACCCGGAATGGAAAATGAGTCCTTGTAGGAAAAAAATTTAGCATCTTCAAAATTTTAGAGTCATTTCCAGTCTCTAACAAGTTCCTAGGTGCACACATTCAATTTCACAGCTTTTTGTTTTGTTTTTCTTGCATTCCTAAGTCATTTTCTAGGTCTTTTTACATATCACAATGTGTTTTCAAACACTCTATATTTCCTTAGTTTCCATTCATTAATCAATATATTTTATTAGTTTGTTGTATTTAGGACATTCCATTTAGACATATTTATATCATAAGTTTGCAATAGTTTGAGTGAACCACCACAGTTTTTGGGTCTATCTCTCTCCTTTTAGGTGAAAAACCCTAAGAGAGCAAGAGAGTCACAACAACACAAAAATCTATGGTTCAACTAGTTCTCATTTAGAATAAATATTATCACTTCAAAACATGTATACAAAAGACTTTTATTTAGCACTAGTTTTGTATAACCTCTTGAATTCTTCTTCTACCTCATGAATGTGTTGCACAAACCTTCCAATATTAGTGCTACAATGCCTTCCTCCTTCCACCTTTAATAGGTTTCTCACACACCTTAGAAAATTATCATACAAAATAAAAAATGATCTTGTATTTAACTTGAATTATTCATAAGATTATTATATGAATATTCATTTTGCACCAACATGGAATCCTACTCTATGGGCTTATCTCCCCACAAATATCTTAGTGAGATTCCAAGGATCTTATTGACAACCTATGTTTACACATCTATATCTAGGAATGATGTCTTGAAATATATTTCAACTATAACATGATGAACTTCTTCAACAAAATTTTCAAAAAGGATAAGTGAGTTCTAATCTCTATTTGAATTAATACTTTATGGAAACCCATGCAACCACACCACCTTATTGAAGAAAAAATTCACCACCCTTGATGTGTCACTCATTTTGGTTGAATGAAATGTATAATATCATAAAAGAAATCGATAAACAATAGAATAAAGTCATTAAATATTTGTATTAACATTAATCTAAGGGTCTCTATTTGTGGATTTGGAAGCTAACAAGGATAAAAGAAAGAAAGAGGATTGCCCTTCAAAGAGGACTAGAGCCAACCTGAAGAGAAAAGTAGAGTCTTCACCTCAGGAGATCCAGGATCTGAAAAAGGTGACCCAGGAGATGTGCAACCTTGAAGCTGAGGTTGTTGAAACTTTAAAGTCCTTATCTTAGCTTTGGTTGTGTTTGGTGTTGGCTTTTTTGCTGGTTTTTTGCCGATCCTTGGCTAGTAGTTGTTGTCCTTTATTGCTTTTTTTCTATGTTGCATATTTCCTTTTTTATGTACTTTGATGGTATATCTTTTTCAAGCTTGTAAACTCTATGGTTTCGGGTCCTTGTAAAACCAATTTTTTCCTTTATCAAAAACATTAATCTAAGGAAAAACTCTATAGACAAGTCCTCCTAGGTTCAATCTAGCATGTGAACAAGTTTTGATAATCCACTATTATGTATCATTCCCTTAATAATATGGGACATTCAATATCTCCCCACAAGCTCACATGTATCATAATGTAAATAAGATGAATGATAGATCTCTTCTAGAATGGCATGTACCTTATCAACTCTAAATTGACCTCATGATTCAACACTATTTAAAGATCTAAATAGGTTCACCCTCATTGTAATCTACCTAATACACAATTATGGTCTCCAAGATAAGTATCCCTAAAAAAAAAGTAATTTACAAATAGGTAACTATCTCCAATACATGGCTTCATGCATGTAATCAATGCACCCACAATTTCTATATCTTCCACATAAAAATATATCATTCCCTCCATGCTATGCTAATCCATATTTTTCATGGACAATAAAATATGCCTCCTACTTAATGCGTCCATGAATTGGTTTAACTTGTCAACCTATATATGTGAATATTTTAAATCTAACCTTAGTGTTCCTTCAACAAATTTAAAATCACTTTTGGAAGAAAAAATAAATACTTACAAAATTTAGTAGTTACTAGAAAGAACAACATACAAATACAAAATACCATACAACTAGTTCTTTTTGCATTACTTGTTGAAACTACAAACCATGATTTAATTTTCATTTTTTTAATTAAACCAAAATATAGTGACTATTTATGGAGTTTTAAATCCCTAAAAAATTAATTGATTGTAACAACGGAAATAGGGTGCCCCATCTTTTAGGAGATGGAGCACAAAGGTTAGGACCTAGACCTATTTCCTTCAAGTTTCATTCAAGGAGGCCCTTAGAGATCTCAATCTAAGGATAGAATGAGAGAAAGAGTTATGCTAAAGTTCATCCTAAGGTATGTTTAGAGTCTAAAATGGGGCTCACCACCAAGATAGGGGTTGGAAAGACAAGAGATGTAAATGGCATGAAAAGTACTATGAAAAACCTAAATAAATGACCTAGTAAATGAAACTAAAAATCAGGATATCAAGCTGAGAATGAACAAAGCTGTACCTAGAAGAAAGATGTGGTTGAAACGAGCTCTGAAACCTTGAAATCTTGATGCTTGAAGCCCACTAGGACTCATACGCTAGTTTGGGAATATCAGTCCCAAACTAGGGTTTCTAGGTGGAAACATGAATATGGAACTGTTGAATCAGGATCTAGAGAAAATACTTGAAAGTAGGTATACTGGGACTCATATGCCACAAGTGGTGTATCAGTCTCATTTTGTTGTGAAGTGTCCTAGGAGCATAATTCTGAAGCAAAACTTTGTGAGCCTCTGAAGATGGATCAAATAAGCCTCTTCCCACTTTTTTAAACTAGATAAGTTGGATATCTTGCTCTAGATTTGATTTTTCATGAGCCTTGAGAACTTTACATGACAACTTTTGCAACTTTTACAACCTTGCAATCTTGATACTTCTGAACTCTTCAAATCCACTTTTTCTTCAACCTATAAACCCGCAATCTCAAAAAGAGAGAAAAAAAGGTGTTGTTCTGTTAGGGAATAGGGGTTTTCCTTGGTCAAAACCCATTTAGGTAATTAAACCAAATGATGAAACAATGAGATCAGGACATGAAACATGAAACATGAAATGATGATACATTGGATGATGTCTCAGAATGTAAATCTGCAATCTATCATGAAGTGGCCATGAAGAATGTAGATTTCGATCTCAAATTGGATGTGAAACAATGCTTGCAAATGGATCTTGAATACTACATCACAACACTAAATAAACAACATGCTTGATGCCTAATTACTTGGACATGATGATGGATCTTGAATTGCTACGACAAGTGATGAAGAAATTTTCCCTTGAATACCTTAGAAATTATCTTGAATTCTCTTGAATGATTTTGTATACTCTTGAATGCTCTCTTGATCATAATTTTTCTATAATGCATGAACACTTGAAAGCTTAGGAGAAAATGAGTGAAATAACCTTGTATTTATAGTTTTTTATGCCAAATTTATCAAAATTACAATGTTAGAAGCTGACATCAGATCCAGGAGGATAAAATCCTACCAAGAATTTGAATTAAGTTTTTTAATCCACATAGGACTCATACTTAGAAGTTGCGTATGAGTCCCATTAGGCTAGGCTTGGGACACTTTTTTCAAGAAATTCTTAAATTCATGTGAAATCTAGATCAAGGCCTCAAAACATAGGTGGGACCCAAACGCCCAAGGTGGCGTATGAATCCTATATCACTAAATCTGAGCCATACAATCCAAAAAGACGTGAATTACAATTTTATGTTGGTTTATGTCAGGATTATCCTAAGAAAGATGCATTAATTAAGGCTTATGGATGCAAAATAAGGCCAATTAAAGCATAAAGAAACCCAATTTATAATGAAAACCCTAGATTAGTGTGAAAGTGTGGTACAACACTTTACAACACCCTAAATAAGGCACCATTAAGTCCATTTAGTTTACAAGGGCCCAAGACCTAATTTGAATGTGTTAAACACATTACAACACTAAATCAAGGCCACATTAAGCTCAATTTAACAAGGAGGGCCTAAAAAAGAAGGAAAATGTAGAGGGATACTTTTCCATTGCCACATTGATAAATGAAACTAATAAAGAAATTAACACCTAACATTCATACAATACACATTGCACACTATTAGGATAAGGGATACAAAAACTAGTAGATCATGCACATTTCTATGTATAAATTAAAACATTGACTGATTATTAAAATTTCAATGTTCATTTTGAAATTCATTAAATTGATAACACTCATCAATCAATATCAATACAAATGAATAACCCTACAAGTGATCTAACCACATAACTTAGATATTGAAGTATTATAAAGTATAATGGTCTATGTATAGTATGAAATCCTTGGGAAACATATAATTCTTCTCAATTAATTTTTTTGACATCATTTCTTATTCTCTAACAATAGGGGGCATTGTGTTTTTCCCCATGTCAATTTGTGCTTATATTCTTGATGTTTATCTACATCTTTATTATCACTAGGAACCTACTACCTTACCTCAACCAAAGCATGCTTATTCTCTTGAAAGCTACAATATGGGTATACCATAGGTCCATAGCCTAGTGTCTTATGTACTTACATGGATGTTTCAATCTATTAAGGGACTAATCACTATTTTTATTAATTATGCTATGGGAAATGTTTTATTCTTTCACGTTTATTTACTACATGTGTGTTTAACATGCTTATGATTTTATGTACAAGATGTTTTCTCTAATTATCATATTTTAATTATTCCACTCATTAGTTTGAATGATTCTTATTCTTGCATGCTCAATTTACATTTGCATTTTATATACCGTCCTACCTATGGATGCAAGTACATGAAGGGAGAAAATACTATTACTAACACTCTAATCTTGAGATTTTAAATAATTAGAGGTTCCAATATATAGACTCATCACTATGTTGGAATATATAATGATCACATAACATGCTATTAGTTGATATATAATATCAAATACGGTGAAGCAACATCATATAAATTTCTATACATGTAAAAAATGTCTTACCTTAATCTCTCCTTCTCATGATCATTGAAAATAAAATTTAGTAAATATAATTGTGAGTTTTTTTCTTGAATGTAGAAGCTACTCATTTATCACCTTTTCTCTACTTTAAATCTTCCCATGAAGCATGCATTGTTAGAGTCAATAATTTATCTATTCACTATAGCTTAAGTGTACTTAGGTTGATGAAGTTAGACAATATCTTGTCTAACTAAATGTGCAACCTTTTAGGCCTCAAGAGGATACCTAGTTGTTTGGTACACCTCATAAATGTGAAGATTTTAATTATAACCTTAGTATTTATTAAGACAATTTAAAATCACTTTTAGAAGAAAAAATAAATACTTACACAATTTAACAGTTACTACAAAGAACAACTTACAACTAAAAAATACCATACAACTAGTTTTTTGTGCATTACTAGTTGAAACTACAAACTATGAGTTAATTTTCATTTTTTTAATTAAACTAAAATATAGTGACTCTTTATAGAGTTATAAATCACTAAAAAAATAATTGATAAAATAAACTAACAAAAAAATTAACACCTAACATGCATACAACACACATTGTACACTATTAGGCTAGGGGATACAAAAACTAGTAGATCAAGTGTACATTTCTATGTAGAAATTAAAACACCAATTGATTATTAAAATCTCAACGTTCATTTTAAAATTCATTAAACCGACAAAATTTATCAAGCAATATCAATACAAATTAATAACCCTACAAGTGACCTAACCACATAATCTAGATATTGAAGAATACAAGGTTGAATGGTCTATGTATAGTATGAAGTCCTTAGGAAACATATAATTATTCTCAATTATTTATTTTGATATCATTTCTTATTCTCTTACAATAGGGGGAATTGTGTTTTTCCCCATGTCAATTTGTGATTACATTCTTGATGCTTATCCACTAGGAACCTACTATCTTATCTCAATCAAATCATGCTTATTCTCTTCGATGCTACAATATGGGTGCACCATATCCTAGTGTATTATGTACTTACATGGATGTTTCTATCTATTAAGGGACTAATCACCATTTTTATTATTTATGTTATGTGAAATGTTTTATTCTTTCACATTTATTTACTACATGTGTGATTAACATGCTTATGATTCAAGATATTTTATGTAATTATCATATTTTATTTACGACACTCATTAGTTTGCATGATTCTTATTCTTTCATGCCAAATTTACATTTGCATTTTATATACCTTCCTTCCTATGGATACAACTACTTGAAGGGAAAATAAACTATTACTAACACTCTAGTGTTGAGATTGCAGATAATTAGAGGTTGCAATATATAGACTCATCACTATGTCCAAATAGATAATGATCATCTAACATGCTAGTATTTGATATATCATATCACATAGGTTGAATCATCATCAAATAAATTTCTATACATGTAGATTTTTTCTCACCTTACTCTCTCCTTCTCATGATTGTTGAAAATAAAATTTAGTTTACAATTGTGAATTATATTTTTGAATGTAGAAGCTACTCATTGCGCATTTTTTCTCTACTTTATATGTTCCCATGAAGCATACATTGTTAGAGTGAATAATTTATCTATTCACTATAGCTTAAGTGTACTTAGGTTGATGAGGTTAGACAACATCTTTTCTAACTGAATGTGCAACCCTTTAGGCCTCTAGAGGATACCTAGTTGTTTGGTAAACCTCATATGCATACCTTTTGAGGTTGGAAGACTTTATATCCCACCTCAAAGGTCACTTTTGTATTCATTCAACACTTGTCACCAAGGTTGATGAATAGGTCAAATAGGTTGTTGGTTTGCGCATTCCAAGTGATCCAAAGGTTGAGACCTATAGGTAACTTGTCTATTTATTTCTACCACATCATGGGGAACTTATTAATCCACATGTTAGGTGGATTACCTCTTCCTCTCCTATATATGCAAGGTCATATTGTATATTTTAATCAACTCTTTAATCAATCTCTTTGATAATGTGAATTAGGCTCATTGTATGCAAGTGTTTTTGTTGAAGCACAATGATTTTTCTATTATGGTCTTAAATGGAAATCCTAGCATGCATGAAAAAGGATGAACAAACATAATGAGATATGGAGGGATCCACTACCTTATAATATGAATTATGACATCCTTTTATGTTTAAATATTTTATTTACATGCATGTTTGAAAGGGCTTGTTCATTTCAGGATACATGTTTATTATTGGATTCACATGCACCTCAAAGTAGGGGAAAATGTATATGTTAAATTTGCATACCCATGCCAAATTCCATTTAGTTTAGTCTACTTTTTGGATGATGCGAATTTATACAATTACATTGATAACTTGTGGACTTTTTTGTAATGTTTATCTCATTATCCTATGCCATTACTTAATCCTATTTACACATTATTTGGCACTTGGCTCCATTATATCCATAACATCACATGTTTCCACATATGTGAAAATTGGTATATTCTATACATTCTTTCTCTACATAGATATTAATATGTCCATCTCCTAGGTTAATCCTACATATTTGTATTCAATATTGCACCTACATAATTGACCACTAATATTTTAAAAAAAAAATTAATTTGTCAACTCTTACCAATTTTATTATGTTAATGAGTAGACTTTGTAGATACCTCAAATTGTCCTAGCCTGCGAACTAGAATTTTAACACTAATATTTATCTTTCCCTAATGATTAAATAATGTTACATTATTTAATTATTGTCTAAAATCATATTTCCACTATTAATTAAATGACTTTATGTTATTTAATTAATTCATTTCAATTATTCTTCTTGATTAAATAAATAAATCCTATTGATTTAATTATATATTTAGTTCTTTATTCTTCTTGATTAAATAAATAAATCCTATTTATTTAATTATATTTTTAATTCCTTATTCTCCTTGATTAGTTAAATAAATTAGTTAAATAAATCCTATTTATTTAATTATATCTTAATATTTTATTCTTCTTGATTAATTAAATAAATCCTATTTATTTAATTATTTATTTAATTATTTATTCCTCTTCATGAGTGAAATAATTGCTTTAATTATTTAATTCTCCACATTGACACTTCCTAAATTAAGTAACTACTTTAATTATTTAATTCTCCTCTTTTATCTCAAACATCATCCATTAATAAATAAACATTTTTATTTATTAATCAATCTTATCTTGTACATTCCTCTAATAATTGATTAATTATTTAATTAATTATATCATGCATTATTCCCTCAAATCTTAATTGACACTCTCTCTCAATCAACTAATATTGATTAACCACTCTTCTGATCAATCATTTCTCTTAACTCCCACTCACTCAGATTCTTTTGAGCAATCAACTAGTCAATTTAACACTTCAATCAAGTGTAACTAGTTAACTAGAACCCTATAGCTAGTTGCAATCAATTAACTAGGAAATCCATGCCTCTCATTCATTCTCAACCTTTGATCTCAAATCAACACCTCTTAATCCAGATTGTTGATCTGAATCAATCAAATCTACAAAATAACCCTTCGTCCTTCACATTCATCACCTATAATTTTCAAAGCTAAGCCATGTCCATTTGAGTTTTGAGCATTCATCTTGAGCATCTTGGTCATCTTTGCATCACATTTAATCAATATTTTTCTAGCTATCATGGAGGCTTCATGTGTTTGATCAATCCAATACCATACTACACCAAGCTCTCCAACAATTAGATGGTGAGGTTGTATTTCTTGTTTTGAATTCATTACATTTGATTTCATTTATCTAAATCTTGTGTTTGAATTCATGGCTTTATTTACAATCCAATTTCATTGGTAAGTGGGTTTGATCTTCATGTTTTTAGGTTCTTTGATTGAATTCTTGTTGCTTAATCCATTCCACTTTTACCCCTTATATACTTGGTACAATTTTTTCCCAATTTATCAATATATCTTTGTTCTTAAATGAATATAATGGGTATTCATTCATCACCCTCTCATATATGATAATCATTCAAAAAAACTTATTCACTAGAGAGAAGAATCATTCTAGGATCACTTCAATTGACATATTAAAAGAAACCTTAATTTGTGCCATCCTTGTAGAGTATTTACATGATTGAACTAGGTTGTATTCACTCATTTCCATGATCATCAAATTATTCTTTCCTATGGGTTGACCTAAGAGAACGTGGCCCTAGCCATTTAACAAGAGGTCTCTAAGATATTTTCAATATAAATAGTCCTTGCAATCAATGTAGACTAAATTGAGTTACTAGGTTGTAGAAGTCTATAGAGAGCAAGTTCATTCCAATAGCTTACAAGTCAAATCATTGCAATGTATCATTTCTTCGATATTTAGAGTTAATTACACACCCATATAACAAATTTTTCAAATTCTAAAAGTAACCATATTTAAATTTTATGAATCTAATCCTAAAATATATAAAGTGTTACAATTTTGAATTACAGATCCAATATTAAAATTAAAAGATTACTATGTTTCAACCATTGCAGTCAATTAAATATATTTATTTCTATAATTTTTAAATTCCAAAATTCTATTACATAATCTATCAAAAATCATAATTAAATTAATTAATTATTTTATTCATAAAACTTTGAAATTTTGAAACAATCTATTTATTTCGTTAGAATAACTATTATTTATCGTTTGCATTGAGTATTTCTCTAAATTGGGTCTTATCTATAGATTTTTTCAATTTTGGCCTTCTCTTTCTGATTTGTATCTTTGGATTTCAAAGTAGTGGAAATCTTTGGTGGAGGGTAAGATTGAAATTTACCCTTCTACTAGAGGTTTCCTTATTATTAGTTTTAATTCTATTGAGGATAGATAGACTATCTTGGATCATGGTGTGTGGGATTGGGACTCTCATCCCCTTTCCATGAGACCTTGGGTTCATTCTTTCAACCCCTTGAAAGAACCCCTTAATGTTATGCATGTTTGGGTGAGATTGTCATATCTCCCCTTATAGTTTTGGTGCCCATCTAATTTTGAGGGCATTGGTTATGCTCTGGGTTGGTTACTATAATTGGGTATCATTTCCAAGAACTTTACCCACACCTCTTTTTCTAGGATATTGGTGGAGATTGATTTATCTCAAGTATTACTTGGTGAAGTTGTGCTTCAGGTTAATGGTTGGTCTTGGTCCTAACTAGTGGACAACGAAGGCATCCCCTTTCATTATAGACATTGTTTTGATACTAGTCACTTGGCTCAAGACTAACCTCGTGGCTCTCATCCCATTTCTTCCTCAACTTGGCGGAAGAATTCCCTTTGAGAACATTTAACTATGTACCCTGGTGCCGATTCTTCTTCAAATTTTGATGATTCTAGTCCCCCTTCTCCTTCTGTGCAATGGAATAATCCTTGTGTTGATGGTGTAGCTTCTCCTTTGGCTTCTTATGCTCTATTTCTAGACAAGTCTTCTCCTATGGCCATGTTTTTAGCCTCTGAAACTCCTACTGACCCCATTTTGGTAAAGGTTTTTTCATTTTCAAATTGTGTTGCTTCTAGCTTGGATTTGGCTATTGCACCTAATGCATTTGTCATTTCTCTTGATTCCTCTATTGCCCCCTTGCTAAATAGGGATGTTATAACTTCAATTCCTACTACTTTATCCTTGGTCTCAAATGCTTCTCTTGAAGCAACTTTTTCTCCTCTTGTTTGTTGCAGTGAAGGGGATTCTTCCCCTTTTGATTCAACTAATCTTGTTTCGGATTTATCTTGGAAAGTCTAGTGCAACAAAAGAAGAAATTTAAGAAGGAAAATATTTTTATAACAAGCCCTTGGAGGCTTTGGTTCCTAGATCTTGGGATTGAGTTATTTTTCTAGGTTGTTTCATTTTCTTTTATTGTTCCGGCCTTGTTGTTTCTGGTTGGTGGCTTGTTTGGCCAGGCTGTTTTGTTGGGGGGCTATTATACCCTGTTGTATGCTTTATATGAGTTTAGGTCCCTTCCCTACTTATCTTATCAAAAACTATTATTCATCGTTGTGATATATCTATTTTAAATACCCCTCCTTATTATATGTGGCGATACTTTCTTCTTTCACTAATGTTTTGACACCCTACCTCTTGTTACTATTTTTATTTCAATATCTTATGTCACATTGTGAATATTTTGGCACATTCCCCTCCTTTTAGAATTTTGGGACATTCCACTCCTTTCAAAATTTTCTCTTTCATTAGCTTAATCAGCAACAAGTGTCAGGAATATAGTAATTACTCCTACCACCGACATTAAATAATTGCCATTGCAAGGAGAAAATTATGAAATACTTCTTTACATAGCTTCTAAAAGGGATAATGTACTAAATTTAGTTTAGTTTTTGTGGTATGGTATTTCACAAATATTAAATGCATTGTAATTTCTAGAGCCCTCTATAAATTAGAGGCATGTGTAATGTTTTTGCATGAAGTTGAATAGAACTTGGTGATGGTGGTGGATGGATTTAGTTTAAAACACATAAAACATAAACTCAAAAAATATAAACACATAGAAACAAAGACATATAATTTTCTCAACGAGTTGTTACACAATCCTCATTTATCCATCAAATAATTACATGATTACAAATGCTTGAATGTTGTGGCATTCTCATCCTTCTTCACATGACCACTTGGTCATCTCAACACTTGATCTGATATGATACATATGCAATTACATGATGCCTCAATATATAGAGGTCTTTAACCATTACAAGGATCTTTCTAGATCATAGGCCAACATGTCGCTTTATAAAACTAATTTTTACATCTTAGGCCAACTTCCACATATTTAATCTTTTTCTATTCTTATCCTTATCTCAAAGATCATTCTAGAACATTACATTAAATTATTTGCGCCTTATTTAATTTTTGTGGTTTGTGGGAGAAATTACATATCCCAACACTCCCCCTTAATTTTGACCACACATGCTTTAGCATTTACTCTTTTATTTTCCATGTCTACTAACTTACTCAAACCTTTTTCTTGCATAATACCTTCAAACCATCTTCAAGATCTGCAGATCTATTTCAAACTCTTTCCAACTCTCACCAACTTGTCCCACTGTTGCAGCAATCTTTCAATTTTTTCAAATCTTCAGAACTTCAAACTAGAAGTCCTCTCACTATTTGTAGCTTTCCAATTTTCATGACATCTTGCAAGACCAACAAACCTCTCTTTATTTCTATCATCTTTGACATATGAAATTTTATATTTGAAAAAAATCTTTAGGATACTTGTACTCTTTGGACAACTTGATCCATAACTCCATCCACAATTCAACTGCATGCATCCTGTCATAGATTCATTCTTCCAATTTTTATTCCAACACATCTTTTCACAATGATTCTTCAGTCCACATATGCTACATGGATGTAGATCCTAACACATATATATTTTCTATGACCTTTCCTATTACAATGTGAACAATGTCCATATCGCTTTCCTTGAACAAATTTACTTGAACTTGCATAATTTTCTTTACCTATTACATATCCAAGGCCTTCATATTTTGACCTCATAACTAGTTCAATCAGCTCTGTGATTCCTTGTCCATACTTTCCTAGTCCTTGTCCTTTATAGCCCATTCTCTTCATGATTTTCAAACCAACATTATTCTCATCACAATTATCAAAATTTGTAGATTAAAACACACTTTTATCTTCATCTTTACATTCTTCATCAAGAACAACTTCAATAACATCACATAAACCAACCGATTTATCAAATGAAGAAATCATACCTTCTATACCATATGCAACATAACATACCAATGGTTTTGATTTTAAACATTCATTGTCTTCTTTCAATTTTGATATTTTCTTCTTTTGTAAACAATTTTCCTCATCAAACATCTTTAGCTTTTCTTCTAGATCTTCATTCTTTTTCTTAACTTTGTACAATTCCATTTCAAGATCATATTTTTTTATCAAAAGTCTAGTTTTTTCTATAGAAACTTGGTGACTAAATTTCTGAAGTTCTTTGAGTTCTACTTCTAAACTATATCTTTCTTTCTCCTCTCTTTTACCTCAACTTATTATGTTACAGTGATTTCTTCTTTTCTTCGATAGCTACACATGCCTCCAGCCTTTCTCTTGCAATATGAATATTGTCTTCTACAAATCTCTTAAAATGATGATTATTGATCTCCTTGTCTGCAGCTTCCTTTTGACGGTTACATGAAATGCAACAATTCTCTTCAAAAAATTGTGATTTACCTTTAGCAAATGTCTCTTTATTTTCTGCAGTGACTTTCCTCTAATACAAATTACCTTGAAGATCTTGCAAATATTTTTTCAAAACATAATCAAACTTTTCAAAAAATAGTTAATTACCTTTACTTTCTGTGAATTCACTTTGTTGTGATCTCCTTTGACTAATTAGATCTTCCAATCTTCTACCTTTCAAGGTTTTCAAAATCACCTCTTGTTTTCTTGACAACAATTGGGGCAGCTTAACATTATTGCAGATTGCTACATTTGGCTTCTTCAAATGCTAGGAGCCTTCATATCTACAACATCTTCCTTTAATCTTTTTGACTCCTGCGATCAACAACTTGTAACAGCATAAGGAGAGCGATGGGAGCATTGGGCGGGAACAGGAGCAAGGGAGGGGATTCAAAATATATAGACGAAGGAGGTGACAATTCTCATGATGATGCTGGTGATTCTGGTTTGGTGCTCGTTTCTCTTCCTCCTATGGTGTGGTCATTTGTGTCTTGGGAGGTCTTTGAGACTCTCTCAGGCCTCTTGGTTTGGTGGAGTCGGTGTGCAGTGGTTGAAGCTTTTGCTTTGTCCATGCCTGTAGTTTGGAGTCAGTTTGTTGTGACTGCTGCTTGCACCTCGCGGGGTGCAAAGGATGTTTTGGTTCCGCCTCTTCCCTTTGTGAAGTCTCCTTTTGTTACCGAATCTGCTGCCTATGGATGTTTGTTTTTTGGTTGTGTTTTGCGAGTACCTGATGGATATCTTCTATGGATTCTTGGCTCTCCTTCCTACATGCGGTGCTTGGTGGGGTTTGGGTGCATATTTCCCTACCTTTATCTTTTGTGGGTGCCATCTATTTGGTGGGTTCATTGTGGTGTCTTCTTTGAAGAATTCTGGTTAAAGATCGGGCCAATCTTTGCTCCTACTCGGCGTAGCAGGAGGGCTTGGGGATTCTTCATGTTAGCTTGGTCTTCTTCCTGCTTCTTCTTGGCCATTCCTCACTCTTGCCCGTGGTGTGTTCAATGCCTATTTTCTGGGGGCTCTCTTTTTCGGTTTTTTCTGGTTCATTCTTTTCCCCTCTTGGTGGTTTGGTGGTGTTTTCCATTGGCAGTTTATGAGGAGTTTTGGCCCCTCTCTGGCTCTAACCGGTGTGTTAGGTTGCTTGGTGTGCTCTCTTGCTGGGTCTTCTCTTTACTACTTTGTTGTGCGGGAACCCCTATTCCTCCTGGGGTTTGCTTGTTCCTAAGCATTATGAGATTGAGTTTCTGCTTTTGATTGTGGTTAGGCCTATGAGTTCTAAGTTTGAATTTTTGTCTTATCTATGCCTGAAATATGGTTGTCTTTCTTTTTTTCTTCTCTCCCCGAACCTCGAATTGTTTTCTAATATTATGGGAGAGGTTCTTGGGTCCATGGCGTTGTTCTATGTGTTTCCTATTGTGCATCTTTGGATCACTCTAGCCCTTCCTATGGAGGTGGTCATATCTTCTATTGAGGGGGAGATGGAGGTGGTTGGTTGTGATCTCTCTCCTATTGAGGTGGAATAGGATGCTTTTGTGTACGCCTAGAAGAACTACTGGGGGGCTGATTATGCCCTATTTTGTGGCTGCAAGGGAGCTGACGCTGGCCTACATGTTGTTTTCTTTTCTTCATCTTCTATTGAGGTGGAGATCTTGAAAAGAAAGCTGATCTTTATGGAGTTATATCTCAAGGATAAGAGGTGTTGCAGTCACCTCGATATGGTTGAGCTTGGGTTTTTCTCTTATAGAGGTGGAGAGAACAAATGGTCTTTGAAGGCCACTTTTGTTGCCTTACGCACTTGTGGTTACCCTTCCTATAGAGGCAGAAAGTGTGGTTTACGGGGCTCTGAAACTTTTGTTTTTGGAGCTTTGTTCCAGATTTGTAGTGGGTTGTTGGTCCCGTCAAAACCAATGAGTGTTAGACTCTTGTAGTTTATTTGTTCTTGTTTGGGCTGCTCACTGGCTTTTGGCTGGGTGTTGGCTTGCTGTTTCCCCGTGGTACTGCTAGTTTTTTTTGTTCCTATCTTTCGGGAAAATTGTTCTTCTTGGTGTGGGTTTTAGGCTCCCTTAAAACCTGAAGGTTTCGGGCCCTTTCAAACCCTGTTGTAAATGGTTTTGGGTCCATTCAAAACTTGTTTTTTCCTTTATCAAAAACAACTTGTAACAGCATCTAGAATATCCCCTTCAGAATAAATATTACTTTGGTGGCAGTTCCAATTTTTTTAACTATGGATTCATAATATATTTGGACTATTCTGCAATCTAATCTTTAGATTGACAGCAGTTTAAACAATCTTTTGGATCTTCCTTTCTTCAATCAACGATCCCTTCTTTTTTCCTTGCACACGATTAGCTTCCTTGTTGGACGGCTCCATCGACTATCATCATTGGATTTCACGAGATCTTTGGCATTAACAACAGCTACAATCTCAGGTATTACTTTTATGTGGCATGATGCCTCATTATATAAAGGTCTTTAACCATTACAAGAATCTTTCTAGATCGTAGACCAACATGTCTCTTTACAAAACTAATTTTTACATCTTAGACCTACTTACAAATATTTAATCTTTATTTATTCTCTTTCTTTATTCTTATCCTTATCTCAAACATCATTGTAGGACATTACTTAATTATTTGTACCTTATTTAATGTTGGGAGAAATTACATATCCCAACACTTTGGATGTTGTAGCATTCATGTTTTTCCTCTATCTATCTATTAGAGGAAAGGGATCATGGGCTAGGAGAAGAAAGATGTCATAGGAAAAAGCAAGCCGCCAAAGTGATTAGTCTACAGAAGAAAGCAACAACAACATTTGTAAGCACCATGGTATAAGCAAAAATTGGCGATTCAAAATTGAAAGAAAGGTGGTCGCAAATGCCTAGCTAATGGTCTCCTAGCAAAAGTAATTTTAAAAGGTGTCATCACCTATAAATGAGCCAGAACTATTAAAGGGGGCCATAGCAAAAGGATAAGTCCCAACTAGTGAAGAGGATTGGAGGTAATAAAAGGAAGGTGCCAAACTATTAATTTACTATCCAACCGAGAAGGAAAAGAAATTTGAAAAAGGAATAAGATTATTTTAAAGGAATGACAGCAATTGAATAAGCCACCTTCATTCACATCTTTAGTAATGAAATTTCAACCAGAGGAAGAATTGAGCTGCCTGAAGTTGTCAAAGTCAATCGCCATCAAGAACGAAGAGATGAAAAATATGGAATTGGATCACTGAAGGGGATCATGACAAAGACCAACAACCTCATTCAATATCAAATTCTCATTTTTATTTTGTTCATGTGAATTTTGGGATCTAGTAGTAAATGGTTTCATAGAACCTCCATATTAAGCAGCCTATTGCACTTTAACACAAGTTCAAAAGGATCAAAATAGAGAAAATTTGAAAGGAGATGCAAAATCTCTTTTCTTTAATTCAACAAGAGATGCACAATTTTAATTTTTAATTCAACAAACAATAAATGAGTTGAGTTTTTCTATTGTTATAGGAACAGCTAGATCTAAGAGGGAATGGAATATTTTAGAGACAACTTATAAGAGAACAACTTACAATCTCATAAGAAAGTTTTGAGAATTTACAAATTTATAAAATTTAAAGTTTGTAGACCAGTTTTGTAGTCAATTTATGATTTTTTTTATTAAATTAGGTCACATGGAGAAGAAAAAACTAACTAGAAAATTGTAGAAAAGTGTCTCAAAATCCTACCTAATTTAAATTTGATGCTATTGTGGTTGTAATTGAAGAGTCCAAAGACCTTACACAACTATATGTATATAAATTGATGGGATCTCTATTAACTCATGAATTTAGAATGAATAGGAACAATAATTTTTCCTTATAGAATGCATTTAAATCACAAGTTTCTTCGAATAGTGGTAAATAAAGGGGAAGGTCAAGATCTAGAGGTAGGAGTAGAAATAATAATTAAATAGATGGAAGGATTAGTCTAGATAAAATTGAAGGATAAATAAATATTTTAACACTCAAAGCTCCAGAGGGTGCAACAAAAAATAGTTTCAATAACAATTTTAGACGTATGCTAATTATAATATTCAATGTTTTTAATAAGAAATTTGGTCATTACTCATATGAGTTCCCAAAAGTCAAGTAGATGAGGTAAAACAAAATGAAATTTTTAAAATACATCTAAAATTATTTTTAGGTCAATATTCATTACATATCATTTTTTTTATTAGATTAAGTAGGAAACAAGGGTCTCAACCCTTTACAAAAACTACACAAAGGAAATCCAAAGAAGAACCACATTGGCCAAAAATAGTAGATCAACAACACATAAGAAATACAATAGAGCACCAATAGAAAAATGCAAAAAAGGGTTGAAGCCCTTTAATAATGTTGTTGGCAACCAAAAACCAACAAAAATCATGACTAGACAATAGTAGAATAAAAGCTAGACAAATTCACACCCCTAATCCGAGCATAAGAATGTAATACATAATTTCAAATTCCTTTCTTATTGCAATGAAAAATACTCCAAAATCCATTATCCTCACCACCTAACAAGGGAGAGGTGGGAGGAGAACACACATTCTTGGCATAGAAATGAGATAAACGATGAGAGAGGAGTGAAGCCAAAGATGTAGATTACCGAGGGGAAATTCAGCAAGGGACAATAGGCTCACACACAAAAACCTAGGAACCAACAAGGGGTTAGAATCAACTTGTGGAACATAAAGATTAGGAATAAATTCCTCAATTGAGAAAAGAGGCATAGAAGCCATGAAGTCAATTTCTTGCTTAGAACCAAGTACCATCAGAATTTCATGGTTAGAAGTCTTCCACCAAGAGGAGGAATGTGAAACCTTCAAGTGATGACAATATAATGTCATGTGACCAGAAACAATGCAGTGGACACACTAAAAGGGGACACCTTCATAATCAATAGATTGGCTCCATGAGCAATTCCCAACCTATAAAATAATCTCCACCAAGATAGGTGAATACTATTATAGTTCCAAAAGAATATTAGTGTGTACAATGTTAGAGAACATGGCAGTAGAATTATCCACAACAATAAAATGCCCCAAATAATTACCAATGCCCATATGACAGGAGTTACACAAAAAATGAAGTGGAAGATTCAAGAGTAAAATCCAAATTGGCACTTGGTTGAAAGATTCAGTGAGAGGATTAAAAGAGGCCACCCAAGGTTTGAGGAGAAGGGTGTGATGACCTCAAAACCACAAGTGGTGATTAAGGATGACATCATAATCAAAGGTTGAATCAAAAGAAACAAAAAAAAAATGCACAAGGGTAAATCTCCATCTCCTTGCTCATTGCATAGAGACATAGAGGTTTAAATCTTCCAGATGGGGCCACAATCTATCAAATCTATAAATTAGCCTATTCTAGGCAAATAAATCCGCATTCCTATGAGCATCCAAAAACTATTATAGGAGATCAAAAGGAGTAGGACACATTGTATCTTTCCTATAAAAAGAAGTAGTAGGACCTCATGAAGCAATAAAACCACATTTCAGAGGAGAAGATGAGCCCTCATTCATAATATTGGCAAAAGATTAACTAGATGCAACATACATAGAACCCACAAAAACCCCATCACTACAAGAAAGGGATGTTGGGGAATAAAGTGGCATAATTTCCAAGACCTCCCCAATACGAGAACCCACATTATAAAAAACACCCAACACCTCCAGGGGCATAGTTGTAGCAACTATGGACTCTAGGTGCTCACAAGCTATCATGCACCCAAAAATAGGCCTTGAAGCATAGGGAGGATCTCCATCTACCATGTTTCTCAAGAGACTTTTAGTGCATATGATTTTTTATATAGTAGATGTAATCAAATGACAATAAATAAAGACTTATTTGTATGTATACATAGCTATGAGAAGTCAAAATTCAAGCTAGATAATGAAATTAAAATGTTTTGATTATGGTAAAACTAGAAGGGCCAGTACCTATTACAAAGTAGAGATGGAGGAAAAATACAGATGAATCACAAAAAATGAGACAACCAAAAAGGAAGAGCAAGCCTCACCAGTAGTGAGCTCGGAGGAACAACAAACAAACAATGCTTTTGACCAAAGCATGCAACTAGAAAGAAAAGACTAGTTGTGAGAAATAGAGGCAGCTAAACATAGGAAGACACCACCGAGAACACACCCCTATAGAAGTAGGGGAAAGAAAATGAAAGCCTTCAGCTTAAATACTAAAGCAATGGCAACAAATCCAGAACTTCCAAACAAGAAATAGGCCTTCCAAGACTAAGAAGAGAAAGTAGAAACCAACAACCTCCATATTGACATAAGCCAATAACATCAAAAAACCAACAGCCACTACCATTAGGGATAGGGCCAAGAACCAAAAACCAACTAATCTCCAATGCGATAAAAGAAAAGGAGCCCCTAACAAGCATTCCAAAATACAAAGAAGATTACAATGGTGCAACAAAGCCAAACCAAAATTACCACTACACCACCTGTGAAACCTTCTAGCCCAACTACTCTCCACCTAAGTAGGAGATAACTCCACCTCAATGGGAGAAGTTAGAAAGGAGGCCAATAGAGAAAGAACACTACCTTCAGACAAATCCACTAAATCCACCTCAAAAGGAGATGACTCTACCACATAAGTCACAAAAAGGTGGACCAAAATGAAAGTAGGAGTATCAAAATGGACCACAACAAGTCCCATTAATGTTAAAACCATAGGGGTAGACTTAAAACATATATTCAAAGGAGTTAGCAAGCCAACCACCAACAAAAACTTTTGCGGCAGGGAACCAGTAGAAATGAAACAAGTCTACTACACCCAAGCAACAATACCCCACCTCCCAAGAGAAAAGAATGCTCTAGTGAGACGCTTCTCATAGTCACTCAAGGTAACAACAGGAAACCACTAACACTGAGCCTTCAAGAAGAATAAAAAGCTTAGTAGAAAATTGCAAATCCCCACAAGAAAACCATGCTTGAGGGAAATAGAAATAGGGGAAAACCCCTTCCAGCACCAAACAAAATTTGACATATAACCATTTATCACTACAACGATAGTGATAGAGAACACTTCCAAAGCAATAGCAACTCCATTACACCTCCAACGAACCCCAAACCCTGTAGGAGAAAGGAAGAATCAAAGAGAAGGAAAGACATCCCTCATAGAAATTGCAGTAGTGATGATGCCATAGAAAAATGTACACTCTGGAGGCCACAAAAGGCACTCCAATGAGCTCCAACCACCCATCAACAAAAAAGTAGTGGCAATAGAATATTTGAAGCTTGAACAGAAACCCAAAAGTGGACCCACTGCCACTAATCCTTCAGCAAGGGTTTCAACTTCCAAGGAAAAAGGCATGACTCTAGCCAAGCATAGGAAGGGAGGAACCATGACAACAATCCCACCAAGCAAAAGCATGACCACCAACTAAAAGTTGAGCCCAACACCAAGATAAAGAGACAAAATCCCATGCAAACTGAAAGGAGGGTCCTCTAGCAAAAGAAGAAGTGACCCATTGTCAACAAGGAAAGCAACAACACCCAAACTCACAAATGGTTCTAAAAGGAAGAAAAATGGATTTGCGACTTATGGTTTAGGACATAGAGAAAACAAATTCCCCAATAATTCCATTGGAGGGAAACCCTAGAGATCTCAATTTAATGTATGCAAAGGAGAAAGAGATCTTGCAATAAGGTTGTCCTAGGGTATAATTATTCACTAAAGAGGGGTTCATCACCAAGCTAGGGATTGGAAAGACAAATGAAATGCAAGTCCAAATACTTAAACCCAATGCAATGCAAACTTTCACTAAATGACCTAGAAAACCATGCAAACATAATAGAGGATAGCAAGATGAAATGTGTGCACCTGGAAACCTAAAGAAGACTGAATTAAGCTTTGAAATACTGAAAACACTAAAATTTTGGCACATTGTGACTCATATGCCAATTTGTGCATATCAGTCCTAGATCTGGGTTTCTAGTCTGGATCAGGTTTCTGACAATGTAGATTCTAGATCTGAAAAAATCTAGAAAAATGTCTGTAGTGGGACTCATACGCCACTTCTAGTGTATCAGTCTCGATTCACCTTTTTGGGAATTCAAAGTTCAAATCTATGCTCCAATCTCTGCTCTTTCCTTCCAAACTAATTCACGGATCCAAACCTATAAAAAGACCTACATAATAGAATATAGACTTGATTTGCTTATGGTGGGTTTGCCTCGGTCAAACCCCTAATTTGGTAGTTAAACCTTGATAGAAATAATGAAACATGAATGTAAATAGGAACACAAACCCTAACCTTAAGTATGTCTAATATTAGGAAATCTGAAATGTAATGCAACCCTATTCTAATGTGCTAGAATGAGATGCATGAATGAAACATGAAAGTGAATGAATCACTTTGAGAAATCTCTAGAATCACTCCAAATGAGCCCTAATAATGCTTTTACCTTCCTTAGGATAAATGTAGAATGATAATGGAGGATTGAAACACTTAGGAAACAAGTCATTAGGCTTGGGTTGATGGCTAGTTGCATCTCCCCAACCTAGAATCCATCATGATTCACCATAGGAAACCATAATCAACCCTTGACAATGCTAGATCTTGGATGAAAGTGAGCTTGAAGACCTACAAAAACACTTTAATGTTGATCCAAGGCTTCGAATTTTCTTATTACTTGTTCTTGAATGCTCTTGTGAAGAATGCTTGAATGTTCTTGAATGATTGGATCTTGAATTTTCTCTTCTAAATGCTTGCTTAGATTGAAAAATGACTTAGAAGCTTGCATATATAGGCATTTACACCTAATTTTCCATTAGTTAGATCTCAAAAGCTAACATCAACCAAAAATTTGAATTAAAAAGTTGGATTTCTCGCTTAAACCCTAAAAAGGCCCCAAATGGGACTCATACGCCACCCTTGGCGTATGGGTCCCACCTAGGGGGACTCATACGCCCAAGGTGGTGTATGAGTCCCACCTTAGATTTTCGGGGTGGGTTATTAGAAATTTAAGTGTTTTGATGATTTTGTTAGGTTTATAGTTGAAATAAGCCTCGAGATCCAAAATAAAGGGTCTTAGGGGCCTATTAATGATTACTGAAAGGGGTATTTAATGCAAGGGTGGTAGAATAGGTCCAAATTAAGTGTGAAATTGCACTATTTTTAAGAGCGTACAATTTTCTACACTACAAGGTCGTACTGATCTGGGGTAACCATAGGAGAAAAAAGAAAGGAATCCCTATTTCTTAGCCCACACACTTGTTCTCTTCTAGTCCAACCTACCAGCACATTGAGCCAAGCCCACCAGAATCACAACACGAGGAGAGAAAGATAGTGCCCAAGAACACCCAAATCCATCTAGATTTGGATCATCATCCCCTTCCCCATTAATTTTTTTTTAAATGAAACCCCTTTGTTTCTTCTCGCTCTGCACTCCACTCCTCTACTCTATTAATTCTCAATTTTTTTAATGAAATTAAAGCGTTAGCCATATAGGTAAAGCTGTAATTAATGTTTTTACAAAATATGGGGAAATAAATTATAATCTGAATATTTAATTTGTATCTCGACTGAAGTATGATCTCATGAATGTTATACAAATTATATATAACAATTATAGATTATTCTTTGAAGATAGTGTGTGTATCATGCTAGATAGGATTCTAAGTGATAGGTTGATTTCTAATGTTGAGATGACTAAAAATTGCATGATCCTTCTCTAAATCAAAATTAAACTCAAAAGAATTCGGAAGGAGAGCCCACTCAAGAGGAAGAAAATTTGAATGTAGATTATTTAGACCAAATATGTGTATGAAATCTAAGCTGTCAACACCTTTATTTTGGAGGTTTGAGTTCATTGTAGGATAAGCAAATAGTGAGAGAATTAGCTCAAATTTAAGAGAGCTACATAGTTCATGTGAAAGTTGTATTTTGGTGAAATAACATAGGATATGTTTTTTTAACAAGAATTTCTTATAGAGGAAGCGTACTATTAGAGCTTGTTCACATTTATTAATGTGGACCAATATATACTCCATTATTAGGAGGATTTATTTATTTTCTAATGTCTATTAATGACTTTAGCAAGAAAAGATGGATTTTAATTTTGAAAAAAAAAAAGCCTTCATAATATTCCAATATTTCAAATAAATGGTTGAAAAATAGAATGACTAATACATGTCAAGGCATTTAAATCAAATAAAGTTGGAAAAGACAATTCAAATGATTTTTAAGGTTTCTATATATATAACATAATTAAGTAGTAATTACTAAAAGATACATAGCACAATAGAATGGTGTCATAAAGAGGAAGAATAGAAAAATAATGGATATGTTAAAGAGAATGTTAAAGTTCAAAAATTCCAACCTCTTGCATAATGAATATAGGGAGAAAGTAGTAGGGTGTGTAGTGTATAATCTAAATAGATGTCCTAGAAAGAAAGTTAAAAACATTTCACAAGAATCATAATGTATTTCTCTTAATAATTTTCAGATGCGTGACATATACATATGTGCCAAAATAAAAGAGAAAAAAATTAGATGATAGAGGTGAAAAATGTATATTTATTGGTTATAGTGAGTACTCGAAAGCATACAAAATGTACAATCCCACTAAACAAGAAGGTAATAATTAGTAGATATATTGAATAAATAAAGAAGCATGGGATGGAATTATTGCTAAATCAATTACAATTATAGCAACAATACCATAAAATAAAGAAGAATGAGAAGAATAAAGTGTGTAGCAAGCTCATAAATAGTAACAAGGACTCTCATAAAAAATATTCAAAGAGACAATTCAGGACACTTGAGAACTCTAAGCAATTTTATACAAGGTGAACCATCAAACCATGAAAGTGCTCCTTCTCTAAAGTCAAAAGTAAGTGATGAATCTAATACCACACTTGCCTCTCTATGAACATAGTATAGAGGTAAGAAAGCAAGAAGTTTAAAAGAGATTTATGATCAAGGAAAAGAGTTTTTTGGTTTGCACTAAAATTTTGCTTTATTTTCTCATGATGTTATATATTTTTAAGAACATATCAAGGCCAATCATTTAATAAAGGTTATGGATGAAGATTAGAGTCCACTAAAAGGAATAAAATACTGGAGTTGTTAGATCTACATGAAGGTAAAGATTGCATAAGAGTCGAATGAGTCCATACGACAATTTTAATACAAAAAGTGAAGTTTAAAAGCATAAATTAAGGTTAAGTAATAAGATATTTTTCACAACAACATGAAACTGGTTACAATACAATATTTACGCTAGTCGCAAGGTTTGATACAATTATAATTGTCTTAGCCATACCACATAAAATAGTCAAAATGTTTACCAAATGGATGTTAAATTAGTATTTATAAGTAGTTTTATTTTAAGAAGCGTATGTGGAAAAACCACCAGGTTGTGAAGTACATAGGCAAGGACAAAACGTATGTAAATTGAAGAAAGATTTTTATGAGCTCTAAATATCACAAAGAGTGTGGTATAGTCAAATTGACTTATACCTTATTAGCAATAGGATTAGTATGAGAAACAATGAGCTTATATTCAATAAGTAGAACAAAAAACAAGCTCACATTTTTATTTTGTGCTTATATATTGATGATTTAATATTATTGGAAGTTTGTTTGTAGACATGTTCAAAGCAACTATGAAGGAGGAGTTTTAAATGAAAAATGAGATCTATTTTCTAGGTATTATAGTTGCTCAATCAAATAGTGATATTTTAATTTATTAATCTAAGTATGCAAAGGATTTGTTAAGAAAATTCAAATAGTGAATTATAATCCAACACCAACTCCATTTGCGTTAGGAACTAAAGTTGGAAAAGAAGACTAAGGATCCAATGTTTATTCAACAATGTTCAAAAGACTCATTGGAAGGATGATGTACTTCATAGCCACACAACTAGATTCAACAAAACTATTGCACTTGTTTTCTTTGGAAGAGAACACTGGGATACATGTCAAGAACAACATGACATAGAATACTATATTCCACAACTAATAATTTTGAGTTGATTGGCATTGGCAATACTAATAGTAATTTTGCAAGTAGCATAGATGATGGAAAGAGTACTTCTTGATAAATTTTACACTTTAGATCAGGTGTAATCTTGTGGACATCAAAGAAGTAGCCTATAGTGACAATTTGATTAGGTGAATCATAGCACTTGAAAGGAACATCAACAACAAATCAAGCAGTTTAGATGCATCAAGTATTATCAAATCTAATACATGATCAAGATGATCAAATAACAATATATTGTGATCACAAGTCAACAATTGCATTATCAAAAAACCATGTTTTCATAAAAGGAACAAGCATTTTATACCAAATACATTTCATAAAGAGAGTAACAAATGAATAAAGCTATTTGGAGTTTTGTAGATCTAAGGACAAGTTGATAAATATATTCAGAAAGGCATTAGCAAAGCAGAATTTTACCACCTAACATAGAATTTGGGTGCTATGGATGCTAAAGTAGCTACTGATAGAAATTAAGAGGAGCATTGGAATAAAATAGTTTCTCACACCATCAAATTTAAATAATTGCGACCATTGTTAAATAAATGAACAAATTGATAACTATTTATTTAAATAGTTTCAAGAAAAAGACAATGTATCTAATATTAAATGCATAATCTGTCAAATCGTCTATAAATATGAGGCATATGTAATATTTTTTTGTGTCAAGTTGAATAGATATTTAGATTCTGTAGCATTCCTATTTGGCCTCTAACTAGCGTAAGCAAGGTCTTCATCTCTGACTTCGTACACAACATCCATCACATCTATTGATAATCTTGTAGCACTCCTATTTTGCCTCTATCCGTCACCAACAAGGCCTCATCTCGGATTTCTTACACAACATCTACAACCTTTATTGATAATCTTGTGCCCATTTTAAATAGAGCTTCAATATTAGTCCTTATCTGCTCCAAATTATTCTCTCGTTTTTCGTAAAGGTTACAACTTAGAGTCTCCTTCATGTGCCCTTTCCTCTTAATTTGGCATCCTTTTCCTTTCGACATGTTGAACAATTTGAACTTCCTCGTGTCTCAAAAATATCACTATATTCTTACTGATAAACATTTTTCAAGCATTCCTGTTAGATAATTTATGCTAGCCCAGAACTCCATGCAACCTTCACTTCGCTGAAGCTTAATTTACGATATTTTATATTTGAAGTTAAAGTGCCAATTTGAATTTGGTGATGTCATTTTCTTGTTATCTTACTGTCTATTTTTATGCAGTTCCTTTTTGGAGTTTTATTTACTTTCTTAAAACGGCACAATCTGCTGTTCTTTTGCTCAGTTTAGTGTATCACCATGCTTAAATTACTCCTTCTGGAACAGCAAACAAAACACTCACGGCTTATTATTCATAAATAGGGATTGCATATTTATAGTAGAAGAAGATTCAATAGTCTTCTTATAAAATAGTTAATTGACAGCTAACTGGATTATGAACAACAAACCCGGCATTTCTACAATATGTGATGACATGTATACAATTTCATTATGACTTATTCTAACAACTAATAGTTATGTTGGAGTGTATATTCCAACACCCCCTCTTAATGCTGCAACATAACAACATGAAACAATAAGAAATAAATTATGCATAACTTGTTCTTTGAAAACAGTTCTTGGATCAATAAGATTTATTTAAGCTACTCCCAAGTATAGTCACCTAGTTGTAATTCAAGTACCCAACATCATTGGACACCATTTGCACATGAAGTGTCTCATCACCCTTGTAAAGGTATGATGTTGAATTTTCAGATTTCAGATCTCCCCTGAATTATTGGACATCAATCCTCACATATATGTCTCATAACCCAAATGAGGTACAGTTTCTCTGATCCACAAGCATCTTAGACTATCGAGCATTTATCTATCATCTATTGCATTCCTCTGTCTTCAAAGTGATGGCCTCTTCAAAATAAGACAAGTGCTTCATCTTTAATGAAATCATCAACATCTAGCAGTGTTTTTACAAGCCTCATCACACACAATAGTTTTATGCATTGATCATTTGACACCGCCCAAAGAAAAAGGCTTCCATGAAGTTTCAATGTCTGCACAAATAAGAATTGAAATAGCACACAAAACAGTACTAAAAAATAGAGATCGCCATCTGCAATATATTGCAGCTCTCTTTTTCCCTTTTTTTTTTCTACAACAAGATTTGGTTGTTCATAATAGTAACAACACTTATCAATCTCTTTAACAAAGCAACAATGGATCATATCACTACTTAGTCATTTCTTCTATGGATTACATAAATAGGGATTACATATTTATAGGCAAAGAATATTCAACAGGCTTCTTATAAAATAGTTAACTCATTTGTCAACAAATTATAGTTGATTGACAATTAATTGAACTAAGAACAACAAACTGGACAGTTCTACAATATATGATGACATGTATACAATTTCATTATGACTTATTCCAATGACTAATAGTTATGTTGGAGTGTATATTCCAACAGTTTTATCTCTTATTTTGAATTTGATAAAAGTCACCTCATTTTTATCTTTTGTATTGACAATCTTGACAATTGAAACAAATTAATTTATTCTTGTGTTGTTCCTCATGTCTACTATACACTAATTTATTATTTTGCTAAAATTTATTTTCTTTTTCTAAATATTTGATGTCATAAGTCTTTTATGTTGCTACAATTTGTTTTTCTATTGGTTTGTGTAGTAGTGAGGGTAAAATAGAAAGTATTTGGTATTGTTTTGGTTTTCAAGGATATTGATTTTTTGTTTGGGATTTCTCTAATAACTAGAGCATTGATTTTTTTATTCATGAAAATAATTATATTTATTGGAGCATCAAAATGGTGACTCTTTTGACAATAAAATATTTATGATTTTTTTTAGAAACTAGTTATCCAGAGCTAATGGGTTGGGCCACTCTTGTAGCTAATAACAAAAGAAACTAAGAGGGAAGTTGATAAGAAGAATTTTCAATTCTGATTTCATATTCAAATAGTTATAGATATGATTTGTTTCTAGGAATTGTAAGTATGAAGAGAACCACTAATGCCCTGAAGACTCTATAATAATGTTATCAAGGTTGTGATCAAATCATAGTGGCCAAGCTGTATAATCTAAGGAGAGAATTTAAAGATGTAAGAAGCTAAAAGTGTGAATGATCATTGTGTAAGATAAAATGATGTAGTCAACCAAATGGTTACTCTTAGAGAGTTGTTTAACAAAAGGCTTGTGATAATTTTTTTTTAAGATCTTAAATACCAAAGTGGAATCATGTTGTAAAAGTTATTGAAAAAAACAAAAAATTGTCTAATCTTGAGTTTGATAATTTAGACGGATCTCTTATGTCTCATGAAGAAAGACTAAAACACAAATTTGGAGAAAATGATGAAAATGATTTTTCTTCCATATTAAAGATCATAAATAATGAAGGTGCTAGCACTAGTGGTAAAAGAAACCAAACACTAAACAAAAAAACGAACCAAATTCATTCAAAAGGAAATAGAACAAAAAGATTTGGTTCAACTACAAGAGAAAGAGGAAGAGGAAGATTTTGTAATCTGTTTGTTTTTAATTATGTTACATGTATGATCACTTTGAATGGGAATATAAATTAAAATTAGTTACAAATCATTTGGTGTTATCATTTCAACAAGTATTGTCATATTGAAGGGGGATGTAGATTAAAAGTAGGTTATGAAAGTATAAGTGATAATGCCAATAGTGGCATGGTGTGATGGTTAAGTTGTGGTGTTGTTTTTGCCATAAAGGTTCAAACCCTACTGGGGTATTATTGTTGAATATTTAGATTGGGGATGAGTTCCCCTATTTGTGACCTCACCGGTTCATAGCTCCAGGTCAAAAACTTTTACCACTTCTTTAAAAAAAAAAAAAGTATAAGTGCTAATAATGCTAGTAAGGGTGAGGAGGCTACTGCAAGTAATTTATTTTATCATAAGACAATGTTGAAAATATTCCTAAATATTTTTTATATTTATAATGATATTGTTCTAATCACATGTCAAAGAATAATGAGTTGTGTATAATGGATGAAAGCTTCAAGACCTAGTTCATGCTTGGTGATAACAAATCCTCAAAGGTTGCAACAAAAATAATCATGATGGTGAATACTAAAAAATGTATAAAATATATTTATAATATTTATTACATCAAATATTAAAATATTATTTATCAACTATTGGACAAAAATGTGAAACTAATTACAAAGTAGTGTTTGATGATAACCAATGTATGATCTATGATATGAATCAAGGAAATATGGTTATAATTATAGTTATGTCTAGCAATAAGATATTTCCATTGAAGACTAGAGAACACAATATGTCTTGCCAATATGACATGTAAAGATAAAAGTTAATTGTGGCATCCTAATTATCAACACTTGATTTTTTATAATTTGAAGCTATTACCATAAAAAAAATTCATAATTTTCTTATGGTTGAAAAGCCAAAAAAAAAAAGGATTTGTGAAAAATGTATTAGATATAACACACAAGAGAAAATTATCTTTGAATGCATATTATTAGCCAAAAATTTTCTAAGGAACTTGACGAATTTGAAGAATACCATCATTATATCTACTTAGTGTACTCATTATCTAGGTCACTAGAATCATCAAATTAATTTTCTTGGTGTCATTTTAGACATTACTTTGACTACCAACATTTTATGTTCTACTTTGGCATTATGTTTCATTTGATATTTTAATAGATTTATCATAGTATCACCATACTTTAAAGATCATTATTTCAATTTCATTGTTTTTCTATATACCTTCAATTGATATCAAAGCAATGGGAAAGACGTGGGAAGAGAAACAAGAGTTGAATGTGAGGAGAGAAAAACAAATGTAGAAAGGGAGAAGAAGCTACTTCATTTTTTTGGGATTTGGATACACAATGCACAAAGAGAAGAAATTGTTAGTCATGAAAGAAAAAAATACTACTTTTACTATTGTTATGTTTTCATATTTTTGTTGAGAATTATTTCACAAGCAACAGATACTTAATTGAAGCTATTTAGTTTATTTGACGACCTGATTAGGAAAGGAATATAAATACTTTTAAGGCTTGAGTGAAATTGTTGGAGGCTGCTAGTTACTATTTTTTTTATGTTGAGTTAGAAGAAATTATGGTCTAGAAGGGAAATTTAATAGAGAAATTATATTTTATTTGGTTTTGGATGAATTTTTATTGGAAGATAAAAAAAAATTTACGAGACATGAGATTGTTTCATTTCTTTTGGACTATCATGTGCATAAACAAATTGTGATATGTAATTGGTAATTGGAATTTTTCTCTTTTGTGAAGAAAAAGTGTGCATGGGGAAGATTGATATTTGTGAAAAATATTTTTCATATCATGAAGAGCATTGTATTTAATGATAAGTATTCATTTTATGAAAGAAATAAGGTTGTTTAGAAAGAAGGTAATGCATTTACAAGGTGTTTTTTGTGTGTGATAAGAAGAAATAAGTATTTGTAAGGATATTTTAGCATTATTGATTGAGTTTGGATCATGGGATATACATTGTATGAAAATGGTATTTTATCTTCATGCATTAAAATTGATGATTCAAAAGGAGCTAATCAAATAAAAAAAATGTTGGAGGTTATTTCAACCTACTTTTATGCAATTTTATGCTCAATATAATTTTCTATGATAGGAGATAGATAGGTTGTAAGATTAGAGACTAAATGCCTTAACACAAGAGAATTTTTTTGCATGAGATTTGGTTTCTTCTAGAAATTCCACACATCAAGAAAATGAAAAACTCATTGTGAGAGTTTAGGAGTCTCATAAAATAAACAAGAAAAAATATACTCTTGGTTATGTGGATTTTATTAGATTTTATGTTCCAATGTTTTTGAAACCCATAAGATTTATATCTAGAGATCTTATGAATGCATGTGAAGTTGAATCTACCTCTACAAGTGTCAAATTGGTTCAAATAAAATAGTGTTACTATTATGGTCATCATGACCTCATACATCATTTTCTTATTTTGATCTAAACCCTTATTATTAATGTGGTCAAAATACTCATGATTCTTCTAATTGTTTTCACAAGAAACTAAAAAAAACCTATGTTATGTGTTGCTATTCCTTTGTTTGAACTGGTCATAGGGGAAACATCCAATGCTTCTTTAGATATTGTAGTTGTGACAAATTCAATAAAGAATGAAACAAATTCTCTAAATAAGGTTATTTTGAGTGTTGAGGTTCACATTGATTATGATAATGATGTTGGTATTGCTATTAGTGATGAAAATGATATTGAAAATGATGTTGATGATGATACAATTGATTATGCTATTCTTTAGAGTGTTATGGATTCCTTTTATGTTTTTGATGCCTTTGATTTGGATTTTATGATTTATTTTTATAATTCTCATACAACTATTGTTGTAGTGTTCTTTCCTTGTAGATGGAACTTTTATGGTATGTTTATGACAAATTTGAGTGGTGAATCCATATAGATGAGTGATCTATGCTTTAAATATTTCAAATATTTTTTAATTTTGTGGAATTATTGCTTTATTTCATATTTTCCCTTAGTCATTATTGGTGATAGCTTTTAACATTGTTTGGTCCTAAATATTGCAGATTTGTGGATGGAACATAAGAGAGGTCCCATGATTATTGATATATAGTTTGATTATGATTTTTAGATTGTATTTTATGGAGTTTTGGAGACTATAGATAGAGATAACATGACAATACATGGACATGATATTAGTGAGTTCTATTGATAAGAGTGACTCACAAGAGTCAATTATAGTCTGATGATATTTTATTGGAGTGATCACTAGTAGAGTGAGTCATGGTGATAAAATATAGATTGACAATCCTTGATTGCAAAGTGACTACAGTGATAATTGAAGAATGCATATTTACCATTTTTGGAGATGACGAGAGAGAGGCATTGAGTGAAGATAGTTTTATAGCACATAATTTATATGTTTTCTTTCAAATACTCACTATAGTGGAGGAATGATATAATAATAACCATTTTTTCATTTTTCATTATAGTAAACATTAATTTATGTAATTAGTTATTTGTCAAAGATAGTTGTATCTTTCAATTGCATGTATATGTATATATGTATATAAGTATATATTGTTAGGATTTTCATCCAAGACCATGTTAGAAAAACCTTATTCTTCCACAAAGACACACTTGCAAACAATATGCCTAATCTTCCATTATCAAAATGATTGATAAAAGAGTTAAAGGTTGATTACAATATGAGCTTACCTAAATAGGTAAAGAGAGAAGGTATTCATGTCAAATAAAATGAGTGACTAACCCTTCAAATATGGAATTTTTTTTAACTCACATGACATGTGATAAGTAGGAGGTATTTTCCACAGCATGTCAAATTGTGATATTGCTATCAAGATCCAACCATGTAGTTTTTACAAGTCAAAATACATGGTTGAATCCTACTAGAAATATCACATGTGTTCTAGTGAGTGGTGAGTGATAATGCAAGAGGTGTAGAGGTGTCTCACTAAGAGAAAACTTGTCTCAATCACATGAGGTGAGACAAACATCTAAAGGTCCTCTAAGTGAGCTTAAGTGTAATGTGAATAGGAATCTAGGAAGTAGACTAATAGCGAACAGTAGTTTTACAATACCTATTTTCACAATAACACCCCCCTTAAGTGATACTTAGAGAGTAAGCAAAACACTAAAAAGATGAGTTGTGACAACAAGGCCTAGTAAGGTACTCCTTTACAATGAAATCTCTCACAGATGGAGAAAGAGGAGAAAACCCAATGGGAACAAAACTCCTCTCCAAAAAAGAGATTGAGAAGGATTTAAGACCTTCTAAAAATATGTCCCTTGATGATAGGAACATGATGACGAAGAACTCCTGAAGCATGTTGAAGTCGTAAACTCTACTGATGATGAATTGGTATCTACTGGAATCAAGGAATTTCCATGTAATGTAGATCAAGATGTGAGATACAAAAAACTATATGAGTGAACATTTGAACACTACTCAACCAATATACACAAAGTTCATCAAACTATGTGAAGTTGATAATATAGATAGTACTATGATGAGTGTGAGAGTGAAAGACCAAGATCATGGAGCAAAGATCAAACACGAGATTGCAATGTATTGAAAATGAATATTTAGCTTTACAACTAATAAGGTATTTATAGGTGAAGCTTGAGACAAAGTCTACAACAAGACTCCACAAGAATAGGAAAGGTGGCAGATGAGAACCCATGAGACTAGCTCAATAGTTCAACCTCCCTTCTATGTAGCAGCGATGTGTCAAAAATAAGTTGACACATCGACTAGTGACTCACCTAAGGAGACTTAGTCTTTCCACATGTGAGGAAAGCTATTAACTATGATTATGTTAGAATAACTCATGTTGAGTTATACATCAACACCCCCCTTAAGCATAGCTTAGGTAGGTTTATGAAACATGAGTCCCAGCTCTGTGCCATTTTAGGTACTCATTTAGAGAAAGAAAGAAAACCCTATGGGAAAAAACTTTCCTCCAAAAGAGAGAAAACAAAGAGGAATTTAGATGGCCCCTTCTGATGATGATGATGCTCATGTAGACCCCAATGTAGGTATGAGGAACTCCTAAAGCATCTTGTAGTAGTTAACTTTGTCATTCCCTTAATTCTAAGAGAATTGAGCAAAAAAATTGAAATTTGTAGTGATCAAAGGATGAAGACCAAGATGTAGGTCCAAGAAATATTTTGTACAACTGAAGAAAAGGATGTGCATTGAGCACACATACAAATGAGATAAGAATCTATGTGATTCAAGTTGAGATTGTTACAACCCCCCATTACACTTTATAGATCAGTGTGTACAATTTCCAAATTCCCTATACACTTTCAATTATATGACACTACATGAGTGTATTTACAAACAAAAATGCCAGTGGAGTTCAATCAACCTGCTATATGGAACCAATAGAGCTGAACCATGAGTTTATACTTGGCTCTGAAGTTGCATCTTGATTGTCTTCTTCACTAGATGTAAATGTTAGAGTAATAAGTTATTATGCTTAATTAATTATATCATACTGGTTAATTAATTAAGTCACTTATTCCTTTAGTTGCTTAAGCTAAACTTAGGCACATTAATAATTGATTAATTACTAAGTGTGCACACTAGGGTTTCATTTAGGGTTTCTTGATCTCCCTCATAAGGATTGATCTCTTTGTAATAATTAATTCTCGAATAATAATATTCGCACATCTTCTTGCAAATCTTTTCCTTTTTCTAATTTTTCTCTTTTGTGGAAGGTCTTTTCAGTTTGCAAATCTGATCTTGGTTTTAGGGTTTTTTGATCTCCTTCATAAGGATTGATCTCTTTGTAATAATTAATTCTCGAATAATAATATTTGCACATCTTACAAATATTTTCCTTTTTCTGATTTTTCTCTTCTGTGGAAGGTCTTTTCGGTTTGCAAATCTGATCTTGGTTTCTAATAGTAAAATGCGAAAAGATGAAAATGCAGTCAAAGTGACAAACCTTTCCTACTGCAACAAGCTTTTGATCTTTGGGTTCTCAAATGAGAGTTGATGTAGCTATGAACTCAACTATCATTTCAGATTTTATGAGTGCATACACTGAGAGGTAGTTTTTGAATAAATTAGGAATGTAATATACATTATGTACAAAACCATTTCCCAATTTTACAGTCCCTTGGCCAAGAACATCATGATAGACTTGATCCATTAGTATTTTGTAGGTATTTCATGGTTTAATTTTGATAAACAATTCAATAAAAAGTGACATGTGATCACCCACTACTGAACTAAGGATCCATCTATTGACATTTGTTTTTGAAGGTGTCATTGAATTACCTTTAAGTGGTGCCCAGATCACGCTTTTGACTATTTCAATCCACCTTTGATAGTGCCTCTTATGTTGGATGAAATTATGCCTCCAAAAGAGGAGTGAGTGGGTCGTTGTAAAACCTGATGACAACACTTGAAGCACCCTCGGTGATAGATGAAGAGCCGCTTTCTTCCAGAATGCTCTCTGTCAATGAGGCGTGGCTCTCCTCTCCATACGTTCACAGCCTCCAAATGCCAAAAACAACACTCGGCCTACAGTTTAGGCATCCGCCTTAGATAATGCCTCTCCACCTTGCCACAGATGTTTATTTAAGGTGCTCACCAATTTTTGCAGGTTGATGTAGGAAAAAATGGACTGAAGTTGTCTTATGTCATGACAGTTGTCGTAGATTTAAACTCTGCCCAACGTGGAATTCGACCAGCTTATACCTCCATTTGGAGAGTCAATTTTTGTTGGCAAAGACCTGTTGAAATCGTGGAAGCGCCCTCAGTGATTGATGAAGAGTGCTTTCTTCTACGTGGGCTGGACGGTTGAGGCGACCTCTGTGTGTGGTTGCCGCGACAGAGAATTGACCACAATGCCTCTGTGCAGATTGCGTGTGGGCTGTGTCCGACGTGAGATGTGGAGTGGGTGATGGCACCCAACGTGGCACAAAATCCACTTCTTCCTATGATTAGTGTGGCACAACTTCTTTATGCAGTCTCCTGCTTGACTGCGAACAATTTCCTTTGTCTCTTGTCTTGGCCGTGGATGTTTGGAAGTGGTGGCCTATGTGTAGAGAGGATTGAATGCAAAGAAAAGACGCCTCTGTGAGGTCGTAAGCTACAAATTGTAAACAAGATTACGCACTCATATGATGTGCGCCAAAGAGAGTAATTTGGAGAGATGCGTCGCTTAGAGAGGACTCCACTCGATGCGGATGTTCATGTGCCAGTGGCACTATTCAAACCCAATCGATATATATGTATCATTTTTCTGCATAAAGCATATTGAGAATGAATAAGCTATTAAAAGAACATACAGACAATCAAATAACACAGAATGTATGTGGTTCAGCCGTAGCCTACGTCCACGGGAGAAGAGAGAGAGAGGGATTATTATTCATTGTGTGTCTGGAGATTACAACGAATCTACATATAAAGAGTTACAACAGCCTTTAATTAGGCAGGCACAGATTAAGATAAATCCCACAATTCATGCACTCTCCATAAATAGCTCAAGATATAGATAATTACAAATCCCGCAAATCTCTCTGAATCTCTCTTCTCCAACACTCCCCCTCAAGTTGGTGCGAAAATGTCAATAGAGCCCAACTTGGACAATACTTCTTGAAACTTGAGAGCCGGAAGACCTTTTGTAAATATATCTGCCAATTGCTGAGTTGTAGGGACAAAGGTTGTGCGGATGACATTGGCTTGCACATTCTCGCGAACAAAATGGCAGTCGACTTCAATATGTTTAGTGCTCTCATGAAATACTAGATTTGAAGCGATATGCATGGCAGCCTGATTATCACAAAATAATTTAGTTGGTAGAGATGAACCATAACCAAGGTCTTGCAACAGAGCTCGAAGCCATATAATTTCACTGGTAGTTGATGCCATCGCTCTATATTCTGCTTCAGCACTTGAACGAGCAACAACACTCTGTTTTTTACTTTTCCATGTGACCAAGTTACCTCCAACAAAGGTACAATATCCAGTTGTAGACCTTCGATCGATTGGAGATCCTGCCCAATCAGCATCAGTATAGGCAGTAATAGAATTATGACCAGTCTTACGCATCCATATACCTCTGCCTGGGGACCCTTTCAGATACTGTAGAATTCTGGTGACGGCCTGCATATGTTGAGCCTTGGGAGCATGCATGAAACAACTTACCAAACTTACTGCATAAGAAAGGTCAGGTCGAGTAATGGTTAAATAGATTAACCTACCGACCAACCTTTGAAACTAACTAATATCGGGTAACAATGCACCAGTATCATCTAATTTTCCTCCACTATCCGTTGGCGTATCTGATGGCTTGATTCCAAATTTACTAGTTTCTTGTAACAAATCCAACACATACTTTCGTTGATTAAGAAAGATGCCATTTTTTGAGTAGGCAACTTCTAATCCAAGAAAGTACTTCAAAGTTCCCAAATCTTTAATGGCAAATCTATTGTGTAGCAGAATTTTTAGCTTAGAAATTGCATTTTGATCATCACCAGTAATGACTATATCATCAACATAAATCAGCACAACAACAATACCAGAGTTACTTCTTTTAACAAACAAAGAAGGATCGGCATTACTTCGTTTCAGCCCATTCAACATAAGGACAGAACTAAGCTTAGCATACCAGGCCCATGGAGATTGTTTAAGCCCGTAGATTGCCTTTTTTAATTTACACACTAGACCAAACTTGGCCTCTTGTGAATGCCCAGGTGGGATGCTCATGTAAACTTCTTCTTTAAGATCACCGTGCAAGAATGCATTTTTTACGTCCATTTGAAACAATTTCCAGTCTTGATTGACGGCAAGGGAAATGAGGACCCGGAATGTGTTCATCTTTGCAACAGATGCAAAAGTTTCCTGGTAATCTACGCCATATGTTTGTGTGAATCCTCTAGCAACAAGTCTGGCCTTATGCCGTTCTAAGGAACCATCACTGTTGTATTTATTTTTGTACACCCAACGACATCCAACAGTTTTCCTTCCTAGAGGTAGCTTAACAATCTCCCATGTGTTATTGTCATCAAGAGCTTGTAGCTCATCTTGCATAGACTTCCTCCAAACTGCAATGGAGTTAGCTTCTTTAAAAGTCTTGGGTTCTTGATTATGATCAATAGTACTCAAGAAAGTTAGGTGAGACTGAGAAATATTATTATAAGATAGGTGTGCCTATATAGGATAAGATGTAGTATGATAAGTGAAGAAATCTTTCAGTCGCTCTGGAGGACGAGTTGCTCTACTTGATCATCGAGCAGCTTGAGGAGATGTGGGGATTGGTGGTGCTTCAGGAACTTCTGCATCATGATCAGGAACAACATCTTCATTGGCAATGGTGGGAAGCGGAACCGGGTGAGACACAGACTCCCCCTATGGCTGACTCCCAGAGTCAACACAAGCTGTAAAAAAAGATTCAGATTCCACAAAATGGACATCATGTGAAACAACAATTTTACGAGTGACTAGATCATAACATATATACCCTTTCTTAGTGGAAGAATACCCAAAAAATACACACCGAGTAGAGCGAGCTTCTAACTTATCTCTGTGTATTGCTTGTTGGTGCACATAACAAACACATCCGAATACCCTCAAGTGTGAAATGCCAGGTATCCTATTTTTGAGTATCTCCAATGGTGACTTGAACTTAATAACATGGCTGGGAAGTCGGTTGATTAAATATGCAGCGGTCAACACACCATGAGACCAATATTGTTTTGGGACCTTTGTTTGAAACATAAGGGCCCGTGCGGTTTCCAGGATGTGTCGATTCTTTCTTTCGGCCACCCCATTTTGTTGTGGAGTTCCGACACAACTTGTGTGGTGAATAATGCCTTGGCAAAAAATGACATCATAATTTAAAGAATTAGTAATTTTTCCAATAGACATAAGTTGAACAGGGAAGGATGGAACAACCAGAGCATCAGATGGAGCATTATGAGAAAAGAAACTAATTTTACCACTTCCTAAGGCTAAAATAGTAGTTCCATTTGCAACAGAGATATCATGCTTATCAGTTTTTGGAATAAAATTGGTTACTGAGGAAGAACTATTGGCCATATGGTCTGTGGCTCCGGAATCAATAATCCAGGAATTAATTTTGGAATTGGAAGTAAGATAAGCATGAAGATTACCAGACACATAAGATGAAGTGGACGGACTGTTGCCAGAAGAGATGGTCTTACTGAGTTGTTGAAGAAGATGACCCAACTGATTGATTGAAAGAGACGTCTCGGCTATAGTAGCATGACCCTTCCGACCCTTGTATTCAGATTTGAGATGTGGATATAATTCCCAGCAACGATCCTTGGTATGCCTAGGTTTCTTGCAGTGATCACATTGATATAGTTCCTTCTCCTCAGCAGCAGCCATCAAATCATTAAACTGCGCTGATTTCCGCAATATTATCTCAACCTTGGCTTTTTGGATAGGCCGGCCTCTTGCTTCATCTCTCATGTCTATCGTAGATGTCAATATCTTTTTCTCTACAGCTAGCCCATTGTTCTTGAGAATCTCAGCAATGGTGACAACTGTAGCAATGGCCATTCCTAGAGCAGACAGCTCCACCTCCTCGTTCAGCTGCATATATCTCTTAGCCAAATTGACATAGAAAAAGAGCAGCTTCTTCGTATTAGAGACTTGAATGCGGTTCTTCTTCTGCACTTCCTTCTCACAAATTTTCATTTTCTTGTACCTGAAGACAACAGAGAATTTGCATATCCAAAACGATTGTGGAGTCTGCTTCAAGCTATTATTATATAGCCGTTATGGCAACATAAACAAAAAAAATGGACCAAGAATTGATTGCACAGCAAAAAACGTGCCCCCTTTCCTGGTAAATGACGCTGCGATTTCCTTAAACCATGCACTTTATGCAGAAAAAATGCGCGCCCTTCTTTGGTACGCTGCAGATCTGTAGGCTGTGTTCTTCTGCTGCAGATCTGACTTGAATCGGGGGTTTACAAGGCCAAAAAAATGACTCAAGATCACTGGAGGAAGTCGCACCCAACCGGAGGAAGCAAAAAAATGCGCCCAAGAATGATTAAATCCGCGCGGTCAGCGCCCAGAAGCTGATCAAAAAACGCGCGGCCAAGAACACGCGCTAAAAAATAGGAGAAAACAACTTCGCTTTTCCAGAATACACGCCAGAAAAGCAGACACATGGCTCGAAACAATGACCCGCTCTGATACCATGAAGAAGCTATTAAAAGAACATACAGACAATCAAATAACACAGAATGTATGTGGTTCGGCCATAGCCTATGTCCACGAGAGAAGAGAGAGAGAGGGATTATTATTCATTGTGTGTCTGGAGATTACAACGAATCTACATATAAAGAGTTACAACAGCCTTTAATTAGGCAGGCACAGATTAAGATAAATCCCACAATTCATGCACTCTCCATAAATAGCTCAAGATATAGATAATTACAAATCCCACAAATCTCTCTGAATCTCTCTTCTCCAACAGAGAACGATAGCTCCAAACAAATTTGCAGATGTGCCTGATCATTGCCTCTTTTGAGGTGTCGAACTTCGACAAAGTTCCTCGTATTGCAATGATAAAAGGCCGGATGGAGCCTTGCGTGCAAATGAGGCTGCAGAGATTCGCGATAATGGTGTGATTCGATCAACAAGCAAATGATGATTTGATGCTATTCCACTTGCTCTGATACCATGTGAGAGCAAAAGACCAAGATCATGGAGTAGAGATCAAACACGAGATTGCAATGTATTGAAGACAAATAATTAGCTTTACAACCAATAAGATATTTATAGGTGAAGCTTGAGACAAAGTCTACAACAAAACTCCACAAGAATAGGAAAGGCGGTGGATGAGAACCCATGAGACTAGCTCAATAGTTCAACCTCCCTTCTATGTAGCAGCGATGTGTCAAAAATAAGTTGACACATTGACTAGTGACTCACCTAAGGAGACTTAGTCTTTCTACATGTGAGGAAAGCTATTAACTATGATTATGTTAGAATAACTCGTGTTGAGTTATACACCAACAATGAGGAGTACTAGAATCACAAACTGTGATCCACTAAAATAATCCCTCATATGAGAAATCGCAATAGAAGGTTTATGAGGCCTCCCAAAAAGAAGATTCCTCTACCACTTCATTGAAGGAAACATTAGCATAACACATCATAGTCCCTCTTAATGCTAAGAGAATATAAGCAGAATATATGTGATCGAGAGTGTGCAAGGAATGTAGATATGTACAAAAAATTGATAAAGGGTGTGCTCCAAGGCACACTCACATGAGGTGAGAATATTGAGGATCTATTTTTGTGATTGTATAACCTCCCATTACACTTTATAATTTAGTGTAAGTACAATAATTTCCCAAATTCCCTTCACACAGAATCAATATTTACGGCAATTTATATGAGTGCATTTACAACCTTATTGATGTTGAGTTCTACAAGTTTATTTTCATGAGATTGATTAAGAAGAAAAGATTAAGTTATGCATTGCAAACCTGAAAGAAAAGACAAAAATATAAAATTAAAACCTCTATTATGATGACCTACCATTTTTCCAAATTCATTGCAAAAGAAAAAATTGACTCCTCTTTTACAAATTTTTAACTATGGCAAAAATTTGCATCGCCTTATAACTTCCACTTTGCCAAACTCATTGAAAATTAAAAAATGGACTCCTCTTTTGCAAATTTTTAACGATGGAAAAATAGAAAATTCTCTTTTTTTCCAAGCTATGGCACAAACCAAAGTTCCCTCCACATCATTTGTAAATTATCGAAAAACAGAAAACTCAATATGGCCTACTAACTATTAATGTTGAACATAAAATGTCAAAATTAATTTCTAACAGTTAGTATAAAATGCCATAGTTACAATGAATGTGGTACTATGGCTATGACCTAATCTCCATGTTGATTGAAAGGGAGATGCCGAATTTGTGGAGTTGGAGATTGATGAAGGAGTCTAACCTGGCATGTTGGAATGAACTTCTTGCAAAAAAACAGCCCAAATAATAGACCAAGAGTGATAACACCTGCTAATTGTGCCAGAAGTTGCATGCAGGTGTTGACCGAAGTTTTTGAATTGGTGGCGAGGTCGTTTGGAGATCACTGGAGTTGGAGGTGTTATAGCCTCGAGACAAAAAAGACAGACTGCAATTTAAAACGCCATGTGGGAGGGGCTGTGGCGACCTTGAAGAAGGCAAGAAGCCAAGTCAAGAAGAGCATGGATATTCAGAAGTTAATGATCATCATTAACTCAACTGATGCAACCATACGCCAAGATGAGAAATCCTCCCAATAGAGTTGTTGCAATAACCAATCTATAGAATTTTTGGAGCTGATTGTTGATATGAGGTGGGCACGTGGATGTAAGTAAATGCTGAAGTGTTGACCGATCTCCGAAGACATATGCATCAGATTCTTAGCAGCGAGAAAAATGGCATGCGCCACAATGAAGCCATAGCATATCGAAGATGGTTAAGCCACCTCTTCACGCTATGAAGTAGGTCACTAGAGATGGTTGTAAGTGCGCAGGAAAGAAGGAATGATGCAGCAAATAAGGAATTGTGTTCTTCCTAGTCTCACATTACAATGGAATCGGAGAATCTTGCAAAGAAGAGCGATGGATCATATTCCCCAGCCAGCCCACATAGAAGTCTATAAGTCCTATGCTTGCCTGCGGTAGGCCTTTCTTCGAGTGGCCGCTGCTTGCAACCATTCAATCAGCTTGCAAAGAATGCTCCCCATACGCCTTCTTGGAGATTTTTCCACTAGAAAATTAACCCTCACAGTGTAAATAATAACTCCTTAAAAGCAAAAAAGGAGAATTCCTTCACAAAGTTACTAGTGAAGTAATGACTCGATGCAAGTAGGGACTCAAACCCTCATTCTTAAACTTACAACACATATATGCAACTTAAAAAAATTCTTGCTTATGACTCAAAATCTGCAATAAGTTATTTAAGATTCACATTCAAACTAAGATCTGATAACAATTGATGCAAGGGTATTCCAACCCTCAATCCCAACTCACACAACTCATACATGCAACAAGAAAATGCTAGAAATCAACTCAAACCTCCAACAAATGTCTCCCATTCCTCATTTAAAATCTTCTAAACCATTACAACTTCAAGGCATAACTGAAAATAAATTCATTTACAGCCATATAGGCTAATGATTTCCCTTACAAATCTGAAACAAAAATGATTTAAAACAACAAAAACCATTCAGAGAATGATCTCCTTCATCCAAACCTTTTTGACAAGATTTTTCTCTTGCATGTTACAAACTTTCATTCAACACTTTTGTTGCAATTAAACCTTTGTCTCTACATCCAAGTGCTGCTGCAAATTCATCTCAGACTTGCAAAAACATGATACCTTGGTCTCTTCCTCTAACAGTTATGCTCTATGCCTTCCTCTCAATGTCTTGGTCTCTTCTTTATTTTTTTTGAAATTTTATCTTTATCTTCTTCCACCTTCTTGCTGGAACATTCACCATCCTCCTCCAAAGAATCCTTCCTTATCTCTTCTCCTCTTTTGTGGGTTTTGTCCCATCACAAAGTGACCACCTTCACTAAATCTCTCTTGCAAGATCCTCTATAGATTCTACATATAAATATGCTACATCCACACAACATTCTACAACTACATAATCTCTCTTTGTATCTTCTTGCACTAACTCCTAATGCAAATTCACATCAACTTTTTCATCATAAAATTTAGAAAATTTCAAAGTAACCTCTTTATCAATTTGATGTTTCATGTCCACCAACACGTCTTCATTATACTCTTCCTCTACCATTGCAACTTCTACCCCATCGTAATCATCTATTGCAATTTATTTCACTAGGTCTACACTTTTATTCTCATCATGAGTTTCTTTCTCACAAATATCTTCATCCTTCTCACTGTTGCAACCTTTCATAATTCACATCACACATTTTGAAAACAATTTCTTCATTGCTTCTAACTCTCAATTACTCAAGGATTCACTCTACCTACAACAATCCTCACATGAGCTCTTCTCTACTCTACCCATAGATCCTTGCATAGACTACCTCTCGTTCGATGCTCTACCTATGTAGTCAAAACGTCTATCTCTTATACCATCTGATGTAAGTAGTGACTCAAACCCTCATTCTCAAATTTACAACACATACATGCAACTCAAATAAAATCTTGTTTATGACTCAAAATCTGCAATAAGTTATTTAAGCTTCACATTCAAACTAAGATCTGATAACATTTGATGTAAGGGAATTCCAACCCTCAATCACAACTCACACAAAGTCATACATGCAACAAGAAAATGATAGAAATCAACTCAAATCTGTAACAAATGTCTCTCATTCTGCATTAAAAATATTCTAAACTATTACAACTTCAAGGAATAACTGAAAAATAAATTCATTTGCATCCATATGGGCTGATGGATTCCCTTACAAACCTAAAACAAAATTGATTTAAAATAGTAAGAGCCATTCATAGAATGATCTCCTTCATTCAAACCTTTTTGATAAGATTTTGCTCCTACATGTTACAAACTTTCATTGGATGCTTTTTTCTGAAATTAAACCTCTATATCTACATCCAAGTGCTGCTACAAATTCATCTCTAACTTGCAAAACCATGATGTCTTGGTCTCTTCCTCTAAGGGTTACACTCCAAGCCTTCTCCTCAATGTTCTGGCATCAAGACTCTTTAAAATTGTCAAAAATCAAGCCTTTAAAAATGTAACCTCCATCTCTTTTCCTGTAACTACCAATTTTCAACACACAACTTGTAAAATCCTCTCTAAAACACATATTAAAAGTTAAAATCATATTTGAAACCACCTTCATGAAATTTCCAATTCTAGAAGACAACTTGGATTCTCACTCCACTCAACATGTCCCCTAGTATAGAAAAAGCCAACAACTCAATCTTGGGCACCCAATTTTGCATTGATACATTTAAGGAACAATAAATGAGTTGTCACAAAGTGTAACTATCAAAAATCCACGCCTAGCTTTGCTTTTTTTATTTTTCAAGTTTTTAAAGTTGACTCCTTAACCATCTCCCACTCAAAATTTTGCAATATTGAATAAGACCATTAATTTAATATATATAATTTAGGCCTAATATTGCAATTTATTCATTTAAGAACATTACTCCTCAAACCAAAAATAAAATACTTGATTTTGGTGATGCAAGATTGCTTGACACCCTAGATGCTCTTGCATCAAACACCCAAGGTAAGTGAAATGTTTCATGATTTGAAAACTCATGAACATTTGAAGACCATATGTTTTCTTTGGATCCACTGTTCTTCCTTATTTTTTTGAAATTTTCCCTTTCCCTTCTTCCAACATCTTTTTAGAACAATCACAATCCTCCTCCAAAGAATCATCCCTTCTCTCTTCTCCTCTTTCATGGGTTTTTTCCCATCCAAAACTGATCATGTCCACCAAATCTCTCTTGTGATATCCTTTACATCTTCTACATATAAACATACTACATCCACACACCAATATACAACTACATAATCTCTCTTTCTATTTTATTGCACTAACACCTAATGCAAATCCACATTAACTTTTTCATCATAAAATTTAGAAAAGTTCAAAGCTACCTCTTCATCAATTTGATACTTCATGCCCACCAACATGTATTCATTATACTCTTCCTCTACTATTGCAACTTCTACCCCATCATCACCATCTGTTGCAATTTATTTCACTAGTTCTATAGTTTTATTCTCCTCAAGGTTCTCATTTGATTTGAACATCTCCTCTATCTTCATGATCTCCCCTGCAACCAATGTATCCTCCTAATTAGGTTATCTATCAAACACAAGACCTCCACTAATCTTGGTATTCCTATTCTTCTCCTCATTCTCTATAATCTCTCCACACTGCAAGGCTTCCAGCCTATCCAATCTCACATTTATATCATCTAGATCATCAACAAAATATCTCTCTTTTGATATAGTTTCCTCCATCTATCGCATATCACAGGTTTCTTCCTCATGAATATCTTCATCCTTCTAACTGCTACAACCTTTCACAATTACATCACACATTCTGAAAACAAATTTTTCATGGCTTCTAGCTCATGATTGCTCAGGATGTCACTCTATCTACAACAATCCTCACATGAGCTCTTCTCTACCATCTTCTCTACTCTACCTGCAAGTCCTAGCATAGACTGCCTCAAATTTGATGCTCTTCCTATGGACTTAGAACCTCTGGCTCTTATACCATTTGATGTAAGTAGGGACTCAAACCATCATTCTCAAACTTACAACACATACATGCGACTAAAAAAAATCTTGTTTATGATTCAATATCTACAATAAGTTATTTAAGCTTCACATTCAATCTAAGATTTGATAACCTTTGATGCAAGGGGATTCCAAACCTCAATCACAACTCACACAACTCATACATGCAACAAGAAAATGCTAGAAATCAACTCAAATGTGAAACAAATGTCTTTCATTCCTCATTCAAAATCTCCTAAACTGTTACAACTTCAAGGCATAACTAAAAATAAATTCATTTGCAGCCATATGGGCTGATGGATTCACTTTCAAATATGAAAAAAAAATGATTTAAAATAGCAAGAACCATTCACAGAATGATCTCCTTCATCCAAACCTTTTTGGAAAAATTTTGGTCCTACACGTTACAAACTTTCATTGGACCATTTTGCTATAATTATACCTCTGTATCTTCATCCAAGTGTTGTTACAAGTTCATCTCAGACCTACAAATACATGATGTCTTGGTCTCTTCCTCCAAGGGTTATGCCCCAGGGCTTCCTCTCAATGTTCTACAATCAAGACTTTAAAATTGTTAAAAATCAAGCCTTTAAAAAAGTAACCTCGATCTCTTTTCCTATACCTTCCAATTTTCCACGCCCAACATATGAAATCCTCTATAAAATGCATTAAAAATCAACATATTAAATATTAAAAGCATATTTGAAACCACCTTCAGGAAATTGCCAATTCTAGAAGACAACTTGGATTCCCATTCCACTCAACATGACCCCTGAAATAGAAAAAGCTAGCAACTCAATCTTGGGCACTCAATTTTACATTGCTACATTTAAGAAACAATTAATGAGTTGTCACAAAGTGTAACTCTCAAAAATCCACACCCAACTTTGCCCTTATTATTTTTCAAGTTTTCAAAGTTGCCTCTTTAACTATCTCCCACTCAAAATTTTGCAATATTGAATAAGACCAATAATTTAATATATTATTTAGGCCTAATATTGCAATTTATTCATCTAACAAAATTATTCCTCAAACCAAAAATAAAATACTTATTTTTGTTGATGCAAGATTGTTTGACACCCTAGATGCTCCTACATCATGATTCCAGTCTTCATTTGGGGCATGATTGGAGCTTTGAATATTGTGGCTGTCTATTGAGGAGAGAGGCCACATGGGAGAGCCAAAGATGCTTGGTAGTGTGTGTGAATTAGATTGACCATTGAGATAGCTTCAAACAATTATATGTCTCGACCTCTATATTCAATAATCTTTACACAACTACCACTCAAATGCCTCTTCACAAGATATGATGACAATTCCAATAGAAGATCGTGCCTAAATAGGCAAGGAGAGAAGGTAGTCATGTCAAATACAATGAGTGACTAACCCTTCAAATATGGAACACTTGTTAACTCACATGACATGTGCTCTAGTGAGTGGCAAGTGATCATGCAAGATGTGTAGAGGTGTCTCACAAAGAGAGAACAGTTGTCTCAATCACATGAGGTGTGACAAATCTCTAAAAGTCTTGTAAGTGAGCTAAACCTCTAAAATATAATGTAGAAGTGAATTTAGTAGAGAAGCTATGATTTTTGTATTTTCTCCATTGTACATTGTGTACTTTGTAGATGATCTACAAATCATCATTTCACTTTCATTGTTTTATATTAAGATAAGCTAGGCTTTTGATAGGGCCTAGACCTTGGTATACAAGAACAATAAGAGCAACATTCACACACAACAACGAAAACCAAATTTAGGAAAAGAAAAAATAAATAAAAGAGATAAAAAAGACAATTCTTTATCCAAACCTATGCACCCTCACACTGAAAACTTTCTTTTTCCTTTGAACAACCGTGTAATTAGGTCCACGATCAGGATAAAATAATCTGCAGAGATATATCTTACAATCAACATGAAGTATGAATTTGAATAGGAGAGAGAGATTTAGGATTAATATTTATTTATAATTAGTTTTTTAGAATGTGCTGGACGATATGCAAATTTATATTTTATAAGGGGATGTAACAGGATAGCTGAAAGGCTGGCGGTGAAAACAAGCATACAGTCAGCAGACAATGTGTAAAAGGAAAAATCAATTCCATAATTTCCAAATTTAATAGATAGACGAGTTTAAACTGGATTACTGTCTCTTTAGACTCATCATTTATCACCAACTTCGTTGCATTCACCAGGTTTCAGAAATTTAAAGGCTATCCCCATAACTACTTGTGATGTACAAACCATGATACTCAATAACCTTATGCATTACCTTTGTTCAAAATATTTACACCAAAATCCTTGATATTATCCTTGCCTGATCCGTAGTTGCTTAATCTCGTATATATATTGGTTGAGTTTGTTTTAGTAAGCACACCTTCAAGGGTCCAGCTCCGCAAAGCTATAAAGAGTAAAAAATTGTAACAAATGAATGTAATGGTTTTCTCTCTGGATTAGCTGCAGTTATGTCTTTGTAATGTCTCATTGCTGTAGGAAATTGTTAGAAGTTGTGAGGAGTAAGAACGTAATGTTGTTCTGCTCAGAAGAGCGAAAGCCCTCACAGTATGTAAAACTGTATTAAGACCAATATAAAATTTATGTCTTTCTGTTTGTATGTTTCACTTTCATTTCCCCCTTCAATCCTACATTTTCTAGAAACTTTGACAATAGGGAAACAGGTGTTTGGCAAGATCCAGGGAGAGCAAGAGCCACATTGCAGAAGAATCTGAAGATCAGAAAAGAGCTGAAATCTGAGAATCAAAAATGTTGTTAGAAAAGAGTTGGAAGAAAGATTCTTTAGATATTGAAAAGCACAGATCATTTGGAAAGAAATTGAAGTTTGTTTAAAAGAAAGGTCAGCATGCAAGAAGAAATCGCTGCCAAGAGGATAGTAATCGCAGCAGTTACGAATAAAAGAGAATGAAGGGAGCCGTAGCTGCAGGAAAATGAACTGTTACCAAAGCTAGTGGTGCGTTGCAATCTTTGAAGTCTGAAGAAGCGCCAATTCTCAAGAGATGGTGTCACTGAATGAAAAGGTGTTGTCAAAATCACCACAAAAGCACAAAGGAAAGTGCAGCCCGTTGCTAAGAGGGATTATGGTCCTAGTCGCCAAAGGAAAAGGAGGAAGAAATCAACAAAGTACAGCCGCAGCTATTGGAGGAAAGGGTTGAAAAGTTTTCCCAGTTAAAGGGGAAGTCGCTGCAAGAGGATCGAATTTATTAATCAAAGATTTTCCCGAGTTTGAAGGGTTTGCCAATCAAAGAGTTGTAGGCCACTGAAAAGGCCGGGTAAGAAAGAGTCGCTGTCAAGGAGAATTAAAGAGAAATCGTGGTTGAAGCTGCTATCCACAGCATTTGTAAAGTCGCTACCAAAGAATGTGAAGCCGTAAATTTGTAAGGTCGTCGCAGAAGAAAGGAGATCGCTGATCATTTATGGGTGGCTGTTGAAAAGAGGACAGTCTAAAACAATGTGTTGCATGTTGTTAACATAAATGGAAATTCGCAAAGGAACAGTTCGTTGTTGTTTGTGAAGAAGTCAAGAAATCTTCGGATCTAAAAGGCATTGAAGTCACCAGCTGTAGCTGTAGCTGCAGAAGTCTGTTTCATTAGAAGAGAGAAGAAGAGTTTGCAGAAGAAGAGCTGAATTGTTGTCAGCTGTAGCTGATAAAGACAATAGTTGATATTCAAGTGGGAATAGTTGAAAAAAGAAGTTGATGCTCATCTCCCAGTAGCCAAGGTGCAAAGAAGTTGAAGGTGATAAAACATATTTTCCATTCAACTATTTGAGAATCGCAGTTGAAAGGGTTGAAACTGCCAAGCAAACATAAAGTTGCCAGTCTGTAACAGCTGCCATTAGAGGAAGATTGGCAAAAGGAAGACGCCACTGTTGAGGATCTGAAGATCCTAGACGCTGGAGCATCTATGAAAGAGATTCGTGGTTGTGATTAAGGGAGAGTGTTGGAAATATAATCCCAATCATTCTAACAAGATCTGTCCTCTCTTTACCAGCATTGAATTAGCATAGAAGATAGATTTTGGAAAAAAATTGAAAAGATTGGAAAGTATCACATTAATTTCTACGTAGGTTTCACACGCTTTCTGGATACTAAGTAATATATTATTTTATGTTGTCTTTTTGTCCTCCATAGTTACTTAACCTCCCATATATATTGGTTGAGTCTGTTTTAGTAAGCACTCTTTCAATAGTCCAGCTCCGCTGTAAACAGTCAAAAGTTGTAACAAATGAATGTAATGCTTTTTCTCTATGGATGAGCTGAAGCTCAGTCTTCGTAATGTCTCATTTCTGTAAGAAATTGTTAGAAGTTTTAAGGAATAAGAATGTAATGGTGTTCTGCTTAAAAGAGCCGAAGCTCTCACAGTGTAAAACTGTATTATGACCAATATAAAATGTCATGTCTGTTTCTGTTTGTTTGTTAATTCACTTTCGCCCCCCCTTCAATTCTAGACATTTTCTAGTAAAGACTGCTAAAGACTTTAACCTGCAATCTGCTGGCTATAAAAGAAAATCTTACAGCTCTGGCAAATACCAGGCACTTAGCTAATAATGGAAGAATACTATTCACTGCTTATTAATTCTGAATGTTCTCTGGCTTACATCTTAAAAGAAATGAGCGACTGTTTTATAGAGAGCCATAGCTTCAAAAAAGCAATTAAAAAAGACTGAAAATAAAAGTCACTAATCCTCATTTGAAAACAGCAGCAGCAAAAACTAATAATCTTCTAAATAAAATACAATTCTGTATGATGCGCTACAAATTCGCTAAATATAATCCTACATCAAATTTATGGTTGTAACTTTTCCTTGTAATAATTTCCCATACTATTTCCTTTTATCTCCCATCTTCGTTATCCACATGCTCTCTTACACTAATGCACTTGTGGGATTAGAGTCTCTCTGGTCGGTATCACCTCTATTCATCTGATTTCTTTTCTTCATATTCATCTAACTTCACTTCTTACCTTAAAACATTTTTTATCTCCTCGCATCCTTTTTGGTCCATTCATCTGATCATTTTGTGCAAACGTCTTTTTCCTCTTACTGTTTCCATTTGTAGGAATTAATAATATATATATTATGATTTATGTAATTAGTAAATATTTATAAATAATTAAAAATTATTCAAACTACAAATTATTAAATTAATAAAAAAATACATAATTAAAAATTTAATTATATGAGATAATATTACTAATTTTTTTCTGTTTATTAAATTATTTTTTGATTGAGATAGTGGTAGAAAATATTGTACTAGATAAAATATATCACTCTAAACAATTGGCTATTGAACTATGACACTCTCAATAGTTTACTATCATGTCTACCAAAACTTCACTATCTTAGTTACCAAAATTGTTCCTCCTTCAACATCACTATTGTGGCCTCTAGAACATTCATATTTTGGTTATAAAAAACATTCCTCCTTCACCTTTAATGTAATTGTTACAAAAACTCCATTTTCTTGGTTACCAAAACTATTCTTCTTTTATGGTTCAATTAACCAAAGTAGTTGTTCCCTCACCATTAGTGTCCTAGCCACCAATAGCTCTCATTGTCCCAATTTCCAAAACTTTGGATTATAATTGCCGATATAACCTTCCAAACCATAGGATAAATAATTTGAAGATAAAAATTTATCATGTAGTTGGGCATCTTTGAGCAATATGTTGGCTCAAGTTGGAGTAATTATTTTAACCTTTTTCCTCCTCCAAAATATTCTTTGACCCTATTACAATTTAATAATCAATTGTAAAAATTTGAAAGACTTAACACCAGAAACAAGATTTCTAGACATGCACATAGGATAAATAGAAACATAATATTTTAAGTTAAACAAAAAATTATCCTTTTTACAATGCTTATCATTTAAAAAATACTCCTATTACTCCAAAATAAATCCTTATTCCCTAAATTTTTAGGTACGTAAATGAATGCAAAAATCTTCTCAACCACTTAAGTGTTCTAAAATTTTATAGGTAGTTCATGCCCTTTTTGGTATAAAAAGTAGGTTGAAACTCTTTTTGTTCAAGACAATGATTTTTAAAAAGTAACAAAGGTATAAAATACCTTTAGTTCGGGTAAAATATTATGCATTTGATAAAATAAAATAAAACTACCTCTATAAAAATGAAACAACATACCTTGAGAAACACCAAAGGCATTTCTTCAAGTAAAATATCAAGCACGTTAGTCAAGCACCTTTCTTGAACTCCTCAAATCTATCTTGTATTAAGGAAATATAGAATTCTTAATATGTGCTTTGGTGGATAAGGGTAAAATCATCCAACCATTCACCAATAGGAAAAAATTCTATTTAAATGAGGCTTTCAATTATACAAACACTTTCTTTGATACTGTTATAGGAAATACAATTAAAACTATATATAATAATTATTATTATTATAATAATAATAATAATAATAATAATAATAATGGAATTTATATTTGCGGGTAAAATAAATGAATACATATAAATATTATATTCAATAGTATTTAACAATTCAAATAGCATTTTATATTGTCAATTCTATTGAACGACTCTTTTAACTATCAATTAATTACAAGTAATTAATAAATACCAAAACTAAACACTATTTAACTAACAAAACAATAATACCATATTAAATATATAATGTAATATTTCTATCCCTCTTTTGAATTATTTCCTTCAATCTTCAAAATAATACTTATATACTCATCCCTTTCCTTCTATGATTTATTTCCTTCTTTCCTATGACTTTTTTTTCTAACACATTTTTGTATTTGGTTAATCCATCTTTTCCTTTTTATTTTTTCTCATATGGAATATATTTTTTATATAAACATTAGGATTTAACTATAGTAAATACTATTCATATCACTACTTCTCTTATTTTGGCATTTCCTGTATAATACACTTTGTCCCATTTCAATATTTTTATAGCATATATTTATTCTTATTATATTTATTTTTTCAACAAAAGTTATTTTATATTTCCATCTTATCACATACAAAAAAATGTAATATCGTTAATAGGTCTTTGATCTTTTGGTGAAATTGAATGGTCTAGAATGAGCCACCAAGGATCAACTCTTGTTGAGTGCAAGGTCTTGACATCATAAGGCATGAGATCAAGATCTTGCCTTGAACAACTTTGGAAAAGTGTATACTCGTTAGTCCTTGGATCTCAACTAAAGAAGTTTCAAATTATTTGGATTGATATAAAACCTATAGAAGTTTTAAATAAATAATTAAGCTATAATACTATATCTCTCATTTGGTGATGTATAAGTCTTTTATTTATAGTCTTTTATTGTTTATTTTGAATTTAATATTATCCTTTGGAATAAAATTTCAACTCTTCATTTATTTTTTTCAACTACCATTAATCCTTTATTACATTCTAGGTTGAAACAATATTGAGTTCATTTTATTTCAATATTCTTGCTTGAAAAACGTTTTTTTTCCCATGGTTACATTTGTCCTCTCTTTTGAACATTTTTTTAAACCACTCAAGTTTTAAGCAATGCTTATTCGATGGGTATCGATTTCACTCATATACTTTTTTGGACTATATTTCTTAGACCTTGAGGAACAAACAAAAATTGGCTACATTCATGTTCCCTCAATGCATTATTTTCATATTTGTATTCCATCAAGACCAATGTGTTACATATTTTTCAATCTAGTAGCAAGATCACTAACTAAACAACATGGGAACCACATACGTATTTGAATAACAATTTATGCTATGAATGCAATTGCTTTGAAGATCTTGAGAAAATAACATTTCATAATAAATGAAGATCTAAATCTAAGAAAATTAAATAAATTCAATGTTGATGCTTAGCTTGAAACCCAAATCAAAGAATATACAGCTAAAGATCCTACAAACCAATTCATGAATGTGCCAAAAAGTAATTATTAGGAGAATGCCTTAAAATAGATGAACTCATTATACCTTTCTAGTTTAAATATATATGATTGCAAAGTTAACCTCTTCATTTGTATACATTAACCTAGTAGATTGGAATAAACTTAACCTATAGGAATAATTTTGTAAAAAATAGATGATCATAATAGGTGCAATTTAGATTTTCATACCCATGTTTGAAGCGGATTGGTCTAATGAGACATTGTTTTGGAAATTTCTAGGCTAATGACTTGTTCTCCTTTGGTTTACACCCTAGAAAGAATGATTTAGTGATGATTAATAAGGGTTGAAGACAACTTGTAAGTAATACAATATTCATAGGATGATGATGCAAGTAGGATGCTCTATGATGCTAGTATGATTCTCTCATATGAATGTTTACCAATTCTAGGGCATAGATCATGATTTCAAATAGATAATTAATATCCTTCAATACAACAAAATAGCAAAAACATTTGTGCTATCTAGGCTTTTGAAAATTTTATTTAAAATTTTGAGGTTCAAATAAGTGTGTATAGAATTTACCAATTTCAATTCCACACACATAATTTTGAACTAAAATAAAAATTAGAGATCTAGGGACCAAAACAAGTTCCTATGAATGAATGCTAATAATAATTACTAGATTTCCATATTCCATAGTTTTGAATTGAATGGATTTTTGGTAAACTATGTATAAAATTACTAATTAGCTCCCTTCTTGAGCTCTATGTTTTATGAAATGATGGATCACAAAGTGTGATTTGAAATATTGAAAAAATAAATAATTTTTCACAATATCTATCCAGATGTCATTAACTTTGAAAATGAGTGATGATGTGAATAGGTTGTGATAAGGCCATGAGTTGAATGTAAGGGAAGAGTATGCCCCTTGTATACTTGTTATTGTATAAAGGACACTTTGATATAAGTGGTCCCAAAATATAAGGGAAAGGGGGACTCTATTATAAATATAAGTCATTAAGAAGCCAAATTATTTTGGACTATATTTAAATCATCATTACATGTGCTTTCACTATTGAACTTTCTAAAGCCATTGACAACTTTACTAGTAAACTCACAACATCATTGATCTGGTCACTTAGATCATTCTATAATATTGCATAAAATCATTGATATCTTTACACTTTTTCTGCATTAATATTGTGATTAGTGCTTCTAACTCCACTGTAGCTAAATTATCATGCCGAAATAGAACTTCTTTCTTTAGCCATTTCTTATAGTTATCAACTTCTAAAGTGGTATAACATTTCCCATCATCATCCCTTATGGTGACTTTGTATAAGTCAGTATCTCTCTTCAACAATGCAAGTTCTCATTAACATAAGTTATCCACTTCTAAAGTGGTATAGCATAACCCATCATCATCTTTCATGGTTACTTTGTATAAATCATTATCTCTCCTTAACAATGAAAGTTCTCATTATTAAACATAGTGAACATTGATGTAAATAAATAAAATTTTAAAAATCAAACTTCTATAAAAATGTATATAGTACATTATGTAAACACTTGAATAGATCTAACATAAAAATGTGATTTACAAAATATTAAAAATAGCCATCATTATTAATTACATAAATTTTTCGTTTCTTGAATATTTTTTATAAATTTTATTATTATTAGAAGCTTAATCTAATTTTGTTCATCTAATCCCTCATAATGGACTTATGGTGGATTATATTAAACAATATATTTTTCCCATAGTTTTCCTTGAAAAGGAAACATCAAAGCTCGAGACTTCAAATCTTTATATGTTCAATGATTGTCTAGTGGATTCACAATAGTCACCCACCAATCAGAGTTACAAGTTGTTTCTTATATTTAAAAATTAGTAGGCGCACCTGAAAAAGGTAACCAAAGTAATTAAATGGGTTTCATTTGGTCTCCAAGCACTGCGAACATATCTAGCGAAGATTTTACTTAGTTTAATATGCTCTAATTTCATTGAGAGATGTGGTAGACTTATGGTGAAAATTATAAGATTTTGGGTGGATGATGGGGTCCGTAACAGTTTTCATCAGTTGTAATCTGGGTATAGCCAGATTGTTATAAATTAGCTAGGTAAACATCTACTGTTTAGGGTTAGAAAAAAAATCTTTCATTATCTCTGTTATACCTTATAAGAGGTTCTCATTTGTGCTAATGGTTGTTTAACAATTTGCTTACTTTTGTGATGTAGTTTTATGTCCACTAGATTTTACAACTTTTTGCTGCATCTACAGTTTGCAAGACCAATCTGATCTGCTCGTTTGTAGACATTCCATCTTATTATAAGTAATGTTCAGAGAAGAGATAGCATACGCGGTATCCTATCTGATGAGGGATAAATAACCCATATAGATTTCTTCGATCTCCAGTATGCTCATAAATTATCTCTAGATCCAAAACTTCAAATTCCCCCAAAATAGATTCCAATGAAATTCAATAGAAATCCAAAACAAATATATAAAAAAATATTCATTGACGGATGGGATCTGAACATGTACCTGGTATTGGTGTATTCATAGACCCTTCCACTGTTGGAGAAGATGATTAGAGCCACTTCTGCATCACACAGCACTGAGAGCTCGCAGGCCTTCTTCAACAACCCATTTTTTCTCTTACAGAATGTAACTTGTCTGTTGATTCTATTCTCTATCTTTTTCAGCAGAACCTTCCCTCTTCCCATGGATGCCTTCTATAAATCCTCTTCCGGCCAAGATTCAAACTAATACAAGAAAACCCATGACAGTCATATAACTTTTAAAGGAAAAAACAGCAGTCCCCTATTAAAAGTCCTTACCAATACTAGATCTCAAAAAACTCACTAAATAAAGAATGAGATTCTAATGTGTTTTGGTGCCTCGAGTGTGCTTAACAAGATTTGAATAATGGCAACAGACTTTGCAGGTCATTCATTAATCTAGGACTTGCCGAAATTTTGTAGCAGAGAATTCATTACTTGAACAGATATTTGGATATAGCGTATAAGAAGTGGACATGTCTGGCAGCCCATGTGAATACATGCTCCACATTTCAAATCATACCACAAGTTAAATAATAAAAAAACATTTCCAATGATTAGAATACAATTTTGATTCACATGGTGCCCCCAGATAAACCTTCCCTATTTGGTCCATCAGTTATAATAAAAAAAATGAAATATTTCTCTATAGTTTTTATATTTTTTGGTAGACTAGTAGTTTGTCGGTGTCCCCCGACTATGCTTTGTTGGAAAAGCAGGCTGCGAATGTGTATAAAAATAGTTTTTTTTCTTTCCTTAATTTGGAATTTTATCCATTTTTTAGATCATTAACATCTGTCCCGGCAATGGTTCGTACGTCCACGTATAAACTATTATTTGTGAAGGTCCACTTCTTAAAATCCAAGAAGACTGTCGTATTCTATCCTTTCGTTGTGGTTTACAGCTACCAGTAAAGCCCACTTTACACTACATTCCAATAGGAAAAGGAACAGAAAAAATAAAGGTGGACAATTCTATGGGAATATACTTAATTTGTGACGAGCCTTAAGAAGCAAAAACTATGTTTTTGGGGAAGAGGGAAGGGAAGATTGATTCTCCCAACCAGACAATTATAGCAATTTCCAAGTTATGTTCACATTAGTATTTAAAGCAAAAGCGGAATCCAAGAGCAGTACTGTCCAATCTACCCTCCGTTCACATTAAACTAAACTCGCATCGGGTTGTAGAAGAATCTTGGGCCAGTCCAAAGAGGTTGCATATGCTTTATGCTTTAAATTTTAGTTTTCACGTGTCTTATTGTCAAAATAGGTAGTTTGGTCTTGCCTTCCTCTGTTTTTCCTAATGTTATATTGTTTTTAAATTAGGAATTTGTATTGTATTTTTTACATTTATTGTTATTTTTCAAATGGTTTGAAACATTATTAATCTAGTAATTGTTCTTGGTGTTGAAGATTTGACAATCTATGAGGTTGATTGAAGGTAGGCAAAGACAGAGAAATAAAATACTACACAGAAAACAACACATAAAATTACAATTTTGTTTATTTATTTATGATAATCAAATTGATTATAATTGCCTCCTTTTATAGAGGTTTTTTGACAATTCAAGAAGAAGATTGCTAAAAGATAGTTGCTACTGTACTGTAGAAAATTGTATGCTCTTGAAAGCGAGGCAATTTCACACTTAATTTGGACCTATTTTGGCACCCTTGCATTAATTATTCCCTTCAATAATCATTTATAGGCCCCTAAGACCCATTATTTCCAATTTCGAGGCTCATTTCATTCAAAAATCTCATAAAATCACTCAAATCCCTGAAAACCCTGAAAACCTACCTCAAAAAGCCAAGGTGGGACTCATTCACTACCTTGGGCGAATGAGTTCCCTTAGGTGGGACCCATTCACCAAGGGTGGCGAATGAGTCCCATTTGGGGACTTTTTCAATTTTTGAGCAGGAAATTCAAGATTTTAATTCAAAATTTGGTGGATGTCGGCCTTTGAGATCTAAATAATGGTCAATTAGGTGTTAATGCCTATAAAAGCAAGTTTTTAAGCCATTTTTTATCAACTCTAAGCACTTTGAACAAGCAGTTTTCAAGAGATAAGCATTAAGAATCTTCAAGCAAGCTTTCACAAGAGCATTCTAATTCCAAAAGCAAGCAAAGTTGAAGCATTGGAGTAGCATTAAAGTATTTTTGCAGGTCTTCAAGCTCACTTTCAAGATCTAGCATTTTCAAGGGTTGATCATGGATGTCTATGGTGAATCATGATGGATTCTAGGTTGGGGAGATACAACTAGCCATCAAGCCAAGCCTAAAGGCTTGTTTCCTAAGTGATTCCATCTTCCATTATCACTCTACATTTAGCCTAAGGAAGGTACAATGCATCATTAGAGCTCATTTGGGGTGATTAGAGATCATTACAAGTGAGTCATTCACCTTTACATTTCCATTATTGCATCGTATTCTTGTACATTAGAATAGGATTGAATCATGTTTCAAATTTCTTAGTCTTTGACACACTTAAGGCTAGGATTTTCATGCACATTTCATTATTCCTATCAAGGTTTAATTACCAAATTAGGGGTTTGGATGAGGCAAACCTCCCATTAGCAAATCAAGTTGAATTCTATTTTGCAAGTTTTTTCAATAGTTTGGATCCAGAACTCAAGTTGGAAGGAAAGGGCAGGTGTTGAAGTGTAGATCAAAGCTTTTAATTTCTGAAAAAGCGAAACGAGACTGATTCACCAAGAGGGGTGAATGAGTCCCCCTGTAGTTGTTTGCTAGATCTGTTTGTAGATTGCGATGCCTTTTTTTCCTGAAACAAGCTCCCATGCAAAAATCCTACTGTGGGACTAATTCGCCCAAATTGGCAAATGAGTCCTAGTTGGTCAAAAAGTCAAAATTTCTAGAATTTCAGAGTTGTTTCTAGTCACTTCAAGATTTATGGGTGAACATCATTTACATTTTTTATTTTCTATTTTGTTTTACTCACATTTCTAAGGGATTTTCTAGGTCATTGCATTGAATTAGGGTTTTTGGTTTACAACTTGCATTGCACTGTCTTTACGAAGTCTAAACTTGGTGGTGAACCCCTCATTGTATATCATTCAGCCTTTAGGATAGTCCCTTTCCAAGATTTCAATCTCCTTTGCATTGAAATATTAAGGGTTTGTTCTTGAGTGAAAAGTGTGAAGATTGCATCTCTCCCTTTAAGGTCCAAAACCCTAAAGGTAAAAGAGAACCCAAAGATCCTTCAATGGTGAGTGTAGCCTCTCTTATTTCACCTCAAGATCCTTCAAAGGATTTCACATTTATTGTTGACCCAATCATGAAACCGTCAATTGATAATAAACTCGAAGAAATATTAGCAACAACCAAGGAAGACTCAAGTGAATCATATGATACAATATTTAACTATTTGAAAGTTGGTACCATTCTCGAGCCAACAACAAAGAAAACCTAAACTCACTTGCAAAAGCTAGCAACCAAGTACATCATCCTCACTGATGTATTATATAGAGGATCCTTTAACAAAAATTTTCTTAGATGTCTTAAAGAATTTGAAATCCCCATAGCACTCAAAGAGGTTCATGCAGATGCCTATGGAGGTCATTTTGGAGGGAGATCCTTAGTGAAAAAACTCATTCACATGGGATATTACTAGAGACATATGGAGAAAGATCACTTTGTGTATGTTAAGAAATGTCATAAATGTTAGGAACTGAGCAATTTGATTCATGCTCTTGCTTTTGAACTTCGTGCCCAAATTCCTATTTGGCCATTCTCAGTGTGGGGATTGGATCTAATTGGAAAAATCTTATTACCTTCATCTACTAGACATACGTTTATAATCACAACAACAAATTATTTTATGAAATGGGTAGAAGCTATTCCTCTTCAATCCACAACTACTAATGTAATATGTCATTTCATATTGGAACACATTATTGCTCATTTTGGACTTCCTTCCACATTAGTTTTAGACAATGGGACAACATTTAAGAATAATGATGTGAAGAAATTCCTTGACACATTTAATATTTAACATCACTTTTCAACACCTTATTACCCACAATCTAACGGTCAAGCTGAAGAAACTAATAAGACTCTTGAACAAATTATAAGGAAAACAATAAATAAACATAATAAAGATTGGCACACGTAACTGACATACACGTTATGGGCTTACCATACTAGCATCAGAAAATCCACTGGAACAACACCCTATAACCTTGTCTTTGGTATCGAGGCAATTATTCCCTTGGAGTTAGAAATCCCCACGTTAAGGATTGCTCTTCAAGGACTCATTGATGATGACACTTATAAAGAACATAGATTACACTAGCTTGAGATGCTTGATGAACAATGCATTAACACTTTTGAATATCTCCAAGCCTATGCTAAACAATTACAATGTAATTATAGTGATCATGTCATCCCTTGGGTATTTAGTAAAGGTGACTTAGTCTTGTATGAAAATTAATGAAATGTTAATGCCGACCCGATTGAAAAAGAAAAATTCAGCCCTAATTTGTTGGAACCTTACATAATCGACAATTAAAGTTATGGGTCTAGTGCATACACATTAACATAAATGGATGACACACCTCTCAAAGACCCTATCAATGTTAAACATCTATGTTGGTATTATGATTAATCTTTTTGAATAGTATGAATGATAAAGCGGTGATGTTAGAGTTAGCAGATGATACTCCATACGCTCTTGCATTGCTTTGTTCTCGACAAACAATTATTTGTGTGTCTCAAATGCTAAAGTGATTATTTAATTCATTTTTCATGTAATTAATTTACGTTTCATGCTATTCAAGATCATCTTATGTGTTATGTTAGATTAAATCCTTATATGCATTTAATGTTCTTCAATTATATCATAGGTGTATTTAATAGAGCATAACATACTTAATCACAATGTAGCATCTAATAGAAACTGTAATGAGTTTTAATTAGACCACATAAAGCATGTTAAATCATGGATACATTAATTAAATAGTCTTAAAAAGGTTATTTAGTTAATCACATTGCCATTTAACATTAAACAAAATAATAAAACATCGTGCTTATATATATATATATATATATATATATATATATATATATATATATATATATATATATATATATACATATATATTGATATATATGTATATATGTATATATATATGTGTATATATATGTACATATATATATGTATATATATATATACATATATATATATATATATATATATATATATATATATATATATATATATATACATACATATATATATACATATATATATATATATATCAATGTTTTCTATACATGTCGTCAATATATACAATACTACTGAGGCCTATGACTACTAGATCCCTCAGGACCTGGTGTTTGCATCTGTTGGGTCACAATGTATCAAGAGATGATGGTGTGCAATCATGATCACGATCCACTCAATGTACTAAGAGAAAACTATAAGCCTCGTATCTGTCCAAGGGCCTCTTGATGTGCTCCTGCTATCTGATCTCTCTCTACCTATAGCCTTGATACCCCTGCCTCTAGTCTCTCAAACTCTACTAGGGTCCGGGATGACTGTGACTCTAGGGCAACATTGTCTTGATGGATGCACCTCCTCAAACTCTCATACGTTGCTTGTAGTCTAGCATATGGCTTGAACAACTCTGGGTCCTAATCCACAATAGGTGGGGGAACATAATCTAATTCTATGGCCTCCTTGTCAACTAATGGGGGAAATATCTCTATAGCCACCTATCGATAGAGATCCTGAAAGTCTCTCACAGATCCTGCAAGATAGGAATAATAAATAATCAGTACACATCATGATATATATCTCAAGCATAAGTATATTTATTATAACAATAAACAACATATCATTGCCTATATCTTTGGAAGGTTGTGTGAAATCAGTCTCATCATGTGCAAGGGGCATGGAGGATGTGCTAGCCTCTCAATGATTATGGGAACTAGTGCCTACTATAGCTAGTGCTCATGATCTAGTCATATGAATGGGAGAGGGATCTCCCAACTTGTGCTTTGTTGGATCCTCATCTGCTGCCTCATCACCCTCACTCATGGGCCACTCCTCCTCCTTGTCCTCGTCCTACTCCTCCTCCTAGTCCTCCTAGTCATCCTCCTCATCTCCTCTTTCTTTTCTATCATAGTCAAGATCTGCATCCTCATCATAATCCTCATCTATGACATCTATAATTATGTTTGTAGCACTGTAGTGTGTCTCCTTGGCACTGTCCTCTACCTCATCTCATTTGGGAGTGATCTGGCATCACCTATCAAATCCTCCATAAGTAACATAGGAGCTTGTCATTATACTATCCACCACTCGTCACAATGATCTATGGCACCGACATCATCTGTGTTGGAGACTGGAGGTATATCGTGATTTAAGTACCTAGAGTCATTGTGGACAACATCCTCTATAGTGAACCATACAAAATCACTAGGTCTTCAGGAACTCTGCAATGATCTCTTGAAGAAGGTTCATGCCCTAGGTGTTATCTGGATCTATCCCAGCTGTCGCATGACCTAATCATAGTAGAAAGGATGCACTATGTAATCATGTCTTCCAATAAAAAATATATCAAGTTGTAATCTCCTCATCTACCGAGTGTGATCTGGCCACTAAAGCACAAATTGATAAGGTCTCCAAAGGATCTCATCCTCCTCAAGTCGATCAAATCACACTCTCTAGAAGTGTAAATCACCATATTTCCAAAACCATCGTAGAGGATAGCTAAAGTCCTAAGGATACCCCAAGGCTGTCAGACATGGGAAACCAATAGGTCTAGTACAAGTAATATGCTGAAGGTACCAAACTTGTAGAAGCATATAGTGTACCATACTGTCCACCTCCTGAAAGAAAAATCATCCAAGATCATAATATAAGTGTGCTAGGATACAACACCCCTAGGAATATACTGTCTAGTGCTCTGCCATTCCTCATATCAAGTGTATTAGTCCTCCCTTCAGTTGTGCTCCCCGACCATTAGGGACGAGTAATAGTGCAACTGTAAGCATCATAATCCATCTAACCAATGGGGCTCATGAATATAGTAGCATCACCAGATCAGTCTATGCCCTCACACTTTCATCATGTATTAGTCCACAAAGACAATACTGCATGTCATATTTTATCTTGTGGAATTTCCACTCTACTCAGAAACGTACTCGCTCACCCTGAATAGGAACTTAGAGTATGTAGTGCACATCATATAGCATCATTGTCTTCTCACCATTCAGTATATGGAATGTGCATGTATCAACATCCCAACGCTCTGCTAGCGCCATCAACATCACATCATGGTACCTCATGGGGGACATGAGGTATGCCCAGTATAATCCTACTGTCTATAACAACTTTGTCTCTGCAACTGAAAGAGTGGGGGATAAATCTCTGGGAAGGCTAATCTATTTTCCAACTAGATGCTGACATGAATGGGTGGGAACCTAACAAAAAAGGAAAAAAATGTTCTATAAGCAGTCTAAAATCTTCAATTTTTACATCAACAATCATAAAAGTGTACTAAAGTTATTCTAGTGTACTTTTCTAAAGGTCCTAGACACTTTAGAACACTTTTGGGACACTTCACGAAGAAATGAGACACTTTGTGAAAAAGTGGGACACTTCGCAAACAAAAGGGACACTTTGAAAAAAAGGGTACACTTTGCAAAAAAAAAATTCAAGGCCCTAAATTAACCTAGAAATGCATAAAAATCATAAAATTATTGTGTAAGGACAAAGTAAAGATAGAAGAATCAACTCACCTCATGATGATGCTCGTTATGTGCCACCTGGTCCCATAGCATGTCCAGTCTCACAGGCATGTAATCCCATCTGCTAGGCATCCTTCACTATTATTCAATCACTCTCAAGGTACAACAAGGTAAATGATTAAATAAGTTATAATTTACTTCACTTTTTTCTCTTATGTAAGTTAAAACTAAGGTTTTTACTATATGTGTCGCAAAAAAATGTATCTCTTGCTTGATATGGGATTAATTGACGATAAATTGGACTTAATGAAGCCTTGATTTAGTGTTATGAGGTGTTTCACACATCCAGTATTGGACCCTTGCAAACTAAATAAAATGCATCTAACGATGTCTTGTAAAGGTGTTGTGAATCACTTTCACACTTCTCTAGACTTAATGGACCTATTCTTCCCCTAACTCAAAGTTATAAAATGTATTTAATTGCATTCTCACATTAATCTAGAAGGCTTGTAAATTAAACCTAATTCTAATCTACTATTGTAATGTGTCTTACACATTCACATTGGATGTTGTGCCTTTCTAGGCTATGTGGACCTCATTCTAATGTTGTAATTTGTATTTAATCACACTTTCACATTGAAATTTTTGTCCCTAGCCCTAATTACCCTTTTCATCATCATTAATAGGCCCCTATGGCCCCATATTGTGCATCTCAAGGCTTAATTTGATAAAAAAAACTCGACTATATCATCATATAAACTTGAATTCTTCACTCCCCGACAATCCAGCTTGGAAAAGAGCCCCTGTGGGACCAATTCGCTTATTAGGGAGAATTAGTCCCATCTAGGTGGGACTAAGTCACTCAGCTTGGCGAATTAGTCCCATTTGGGCTATTTTCGAGGTTTGGGTGGGAAACATTGAATTTTAAGTTTATTTTTCCTTCATGTCAACCTTGGGGATCAAATTAATGGGAAAATTAGGTGGATTTCCTATAAATACAAGCTTCTAAACTCTAATTCACAATGAATTCATTATTCACTCATCATTCATCTTGCATTCAAGTCAAGCAAGCTAGGGTTAGGTCATTTAGAAAGCATTCAAGATCATTTTTCAGACATTCAAGGGCAGATTCTTCATTCATTGATGTAGAAATTCAAGATCTATCATCATGGAAAGTTTCTAATTCCATTATTTCATGCTTCACTATGTATTATTTCTTTATTTTTGTTTAATTACCTAAAAAGGGGTTAGACCAAGGCAAACCCCCATGCCCTAATATTCAACATTTACTTTTCTTTCACTGTGTGTTTTTAGATTTAGACATCTTGAAGACTTGGAAATCATTGAAGAATAGGTTGTAAAGTTTTTGAAGACATCTCCTTGTTTCCTAAGCCAAGATATCCACAAAAAGTAACTTTTAGGCCCGAATTTGACAATTTCAAAACCGAACACCTATAGGAAAACAAAGTGTAGACTGAGGGCTTCCATTTCCACTTTCATTTTTTTAGAAAATCCAAAGTGGACCAAGTCACCATCAGTGGAAATTTAGTCCCAATGTACCTATTTTTCATAATTTTTTGTAGTTATGGATACCCATTTGGTTCAAATGGGCTCCAGTGTAGTTTTCTAGATCTGGGACTAGGTCACCCAGAATGGCGTAAGTGTCCCAGTAGGCCAAATTTTTAGGATCAACAACATTTCTAGTCTTCATTCTTTCCTTCAACACATTTTCAGGTGCATGCTTTCTATTTTGCTTTCCTATCCTATTTTATTTGTATTTCTATTCATCTTTCTAGGTGTTTCTACATATCACAATGTGTTTTCAAACATCTTGCATTTCAATAGTTTTTCTTTAATAATCAGTCTCTTTTATTCATTCTTTGCATCTAGGACATTACATTTGCACCATATAAAAATGGACCCATATCATTTTTATGGTCTTTTAGGCCTTGCTTCACGATCTTTGATCTATTTTGCTCAGATCTAATAATGTAATGTGGCTTGAACATGCATATTTAGGTATTTGAAATTCAAATAATGACGTCTTGTGAAGGTGTTGTGAAGTTTTTTAAAACATTTCTACACTCTTCTAGACTCTATTTATTACAATACACCTAAAAATCACCTTTTCATCAATAATCAAGTCCTATTTTGAAGTGTTGTAAAGTCTTGTAACAAGATTTCACACTTTTCTAGGCATAATTTCACTATTCACATCTTTCTTATGTTTTATTTGACCCATTTATACCCGTATAAGATTTAATTAAGTGCAGTTTTGAATGTAAACCCAACAAACAATATTAAATGTGACTTAATTCCCGACACCCATTTTCAGGTCCTAGGTGGGACCCATTCGCCATGGGTGGCAAATGAGTCCCCCTTGGCTCCAAATTCAAAATATTTCAAATTTCCTTTCAGGTTTTTATTCAAAATCACTTGATGTCAGCCTGTGATGAGGTATTAATGGGTTGGGTATGTGCAGGATCATGATGGGCCAAAACGTGGCAATATTATGGGTATGTGGCTGATGCCTATTTTTTACCCAAAATTGATGAAACGAAAAGGGTTTTAAAGGAGATTTTCAGCTTTCCACCGATATAAATTATGCTTTTACTTTGAATTTAATAAGTAATTATTATTCATTTTCTATTCAAATTATGACTAAAGTCTTGATTGATAGGTTGATTGGAAAAATCTATAGCTTTCAAAGCGGTATCACATTTTTTGAATCCAAAACATCGTCACATTCTATGCTTAGTATACTATAGGACTAAAAAATAAAATTGAATTTCATGAAGTTTTGACCAAGTTAAGGTGGTCGGACATGCAAATTTTATATTTTTTAAAAATTTGCAATAAAAAATTCATAATTAATTATTTACATGGAAAAAAATTACAAAAATATGCATTCCATCGGGCATGAGTCCTCTACTTATATCTAGAATATTATAAAAAATAGTATCATTTTATTGTGGTTAGGTGGTCAGATAGACACCTACTTTTTTTTTTCCTTGAAATTTAAGTACCACTACATTGAAATTTCAAATTTTCACCGAATAGTTTTTTTTTTAAAAAAAGCATACCTAGTAGTTTAGAAACTACATTCAATTTTCTACAGATTCTATTCTTACATATTTTTGAAATAATATAGATAACTTATTCAATTTTTTATGTAAAGTTGCCTAACTCTGATTTTTCTTTTTTTTTTGCCACTTAAGGGCCTATTTTTTCCATGATGATCCTGCACATACCCAATTACTAAGGCACAAGATTGTATAAATAAGTGTTTTTACATCCATTTCAACCCCCCATCAACATAAATTCATCAAATTCACTTATTCACTCATTCACTCAAGCATTCAAGCACCTTACAACATTAAATCGAGCATCAATCAAGCACTTTGGAGCATCCATTGATACAACTTCTGATTTTCATCAACAAGGGTTTGGTAAGTTGATAACATTTGCATGTTATTTTTTTATCATTCTCCTTCATTCCATTATTTCATTAATGGTTTGATTACCAAAGTGGGGTTTGACTAAGGAAAACCCCTATTTGCTAACCCTCAACCATTTTTACCCTCTTGCAAGTGTGTTTGTAGACTTTTGTGTGCAAATTTAACAAGCATTTCAGTGTTGAAGAGTGGTCAACAAGTCAACTAGGTGCTTCAAGTCAAATCAATCACATTTCAAGCTTGGAGAAGGTATTATGTTAGTTTTCTACAGAATTGTCTTCGACAACCTGACAAGCAGACATCCTCAGATCCGGTGTTGTAAATTTGTCTCATGATTTCTCAAAATTTTGGGGGAGGGCTGATTCACCACTAGTGGTGAATGAGTCCCACCTTAAGGCTGAAAATTTAAGTTTTGTTAGATTCTAGATCCCAACATTTAGAAACTGGTTCCCAATAGTTTTCATCAGAAGTAGGACTAATTTGTCACCCTGGGTGAATGAGTCCCATTGGTGAATATCTTTAATTCCAGACAACATTCAGAACATTCTAGAATCTTCATCAGACCTCCAAGTGCACACTGATTCAACTCATTTCTTTTTGTTATGCTTTTATTCATTCTTAGCTCTTTGTTTGCATATCACATCGTGTTTTCCAGCATAACATTAATCTTAGGTTTTGCATACTTAATCAAACATCTAGATCACTTAACTGCATTTATTTCATTTCATTTAGCTTAAAAAACATCATACATTACATAATTTGAATGAACCTAGCTAGCATTTTTCCCTACTCTCTCCTTTTAGGTGAAAAACCCTAGAAGAGCTACAAAGCCTTGTGGAGCCAAAAATCAGCGGTTCAACATTTAGACATATTTTAATCATAATAGCATTAGTCTTGAGTGAACCCCATGTTTTTGTGTCATACCTTTCTCCTTTTAGGTGAAAAATCCTAGAAGTGTAAGAGAGAAGCCCCTACAAAAATTTGTGATTCATTTTGGTGAACCCACCTTTAGAATACTTTATTTATTTATTTTGGAGTCCTTCATCATCCTAGAATTAGCTTACATTAACTTTGCATTAGGGTTTGCATTGATTAATTTGCATTCTAGGGTTTCAAATTTTGCATTAGTGAAAGTGCATATAGGTTGCATTTTTATATCATAAATCATTAAAAATTTCTGAAATTTTGCATTGGAATCTTAGGTCTATATCATATAGCACAACAAACATCAAAATCCATCAAAAAAATCTGAAAAATCTAAAAAAATCCCTATTGGGACTAATTCACCACCTTGGGCGACTTAGTCCCTTTTCACCCCTTAAACTGCCTTTTACAAAACTAAAAACCCCGTTTTAAGCTTCTATTTGTTGCCCTTACCTATTTGAATCATTTGGCTGAGTTTCTGTAACATGCATTTCATTAAATCTAGCTTAATTTGGCTCATTTCATGCATTTCTTAATTTCAAATTTTCATTCCCACATTGTTGCATAGCATAATCAGTCAATTGTCATCCTTAAAATCTAAACAAATTTCATTCCTCTTTTGCATGTTTGCTTTAGCATGGTAACATTTCAACTTTGTAGAATAATCATTACATCATGTTTTCATTACAAAAATCTCTAGTTATCATATTTCATGTTCTATTTTTAGATCTTATTGCATGTTGTATGAAATTTTGTTAGGTGCATATGAATATCAGGCCCTTTCCCCTCTCTTTTTTTTCATCATCGATCCCTCTTCTAGTTTACCTTCTGTGGGTGAGGTTCATCTAGTGAAAGAAACCTTGGATAATAATAACAATCACATTTGTTCTTCTCATATTATCTCTCACACTTGTGAAGAAGATATTGTAGTGTTGGAAGAACCAATTGATGAGAGTTTTGAAAACCTGAGTTGTTTCTCTCCTCTTACCTCTCTTATAAGACAAAACATTACTAAAAAAAAGAACATAACAATAAGTAATCATGATGATCACACAACACAACAAGAGACCATTCAAACCTACCTATGTTCATATCCTAACGTCTTCTCCTCTTGTGATAGTGATGAGGATATGTTAGTGTTAGATAAACAAACCTTTAAGATCCATCATAATCCTCTTTATGATCATTCTCCTACCTATCCTATTTTGCAAGATATTATGGGCCAAAGGAATGCACTTATCATTTTTCATGATAACCATACTTGTTCTTCTCCTAGTGTTTCTCATGGCTATGAAGATGATACTTTGATGCTAGAAAACACAATGGATGAGAGTCATGAGAATATTGTCCCTCCCTTCCCTCATGTTCCTAGCTTATGGGAAGATCTATTTGGCAAGCATGAAAATCATAGTTGTCCCTCTCTTTATGCCTTCCCTATTCTTTTTGAAGCTGCTTTACAAAATTTCACCATGGATGAACATATTACAAGCTCTCCTACTAAGGTAGCCAATATGGAACAAGAGAATGAGACCTTACATAAAAATGACATAGATTCTTCCCCTAATCTCCCCACTATCCATAAACACGAAAATCCAACCATTGATCATTCCCCTACTTGCGATGAAGTCATTTTAGAGGAACCAATCCATGAATATCAAGAAAATTTGATTCATAGTCCTCCTAAAAACTCTCCTTCTAGGGAGAATATCATAGTGCTTGAACATGGCAACAATAGTAATGTGTCTTCCTTAGATAAAAAGGTGATTCTAGATTGCCCTTTATTAGAGATACATCAAACCAAGACCGCAAAAGTTATGAATGTGCAAGTGTTTGTTAGATCCCCCTTGATTAATGGACCTCCTACATATCTCGTAGGACATCCTAAGAATCCTCTAATCCTTTACCCACCATCACACAATCAACAAACTCACAAAAAACCTAAACTTATCCTTTAACCACCTAAGAACAATATTTTGCACCAACTAAGTCATCATATCGTTGCTCACACATATCCCACAAGAAACAATCCACAACTACCACAACCAACCCCAACACCCTTACCTTTACCCAATCCCATATTGCCTAGAGATCCTCAGTTAAATTCACACATTAGGGAGTACAATCTTGTTGAACAACTTAATAATACTCCTGCAAAAATATCGGTATGGGATTTAATTCAGAATTCACCTAACTATCACACTACTTCAAATGGCCTTACAACAAGTTCCTATCTCTTTTAATGTGCAATCGAATGAAATAGCAGCCCTACTTCAAGGATTGAATGCTGACATTGTTTTCCACTAAAGTGAACTCCCCCCTTTGGATGTGCAAAAACAAAATGAAGCTTTCATAATCATATCTCAATACAAAAGAATAGGGATAAAGCGAACCCTTGTTGACAATGATTCATCCCTTAATGTGTGTAGTGTAAATATTTTAGTTAGGTTGCATGTGGATAAGTCAAAAATTCAACCTGATTCCTTGTCTATCCATGGATTTGACAATGTAGGAAAACAATTGCTTGATGTGATCACTTTTCCTCTTATAGTTGGGGAGGTTACATTGGATAAAAAAATTCATGTTATGCCTAACAATCTTTCCTATAATCCCATTTTAGTCAGACCATAGATTCATGCAATGAATGGTGTTCCTTCTACTCTTCATCATGAAATGAAATACGTTTAAAACAACAAAGTGCACATACTTGAAACTAACCTCAATCCAAATAGTTGTTTGAACATTGAGAAAAAAAAGTGAATCATTTAAACATAGTGTCACCAACTACGCAAGTGGAACCTGTCCAACAAAAAGACAAACAACATATTGAACAAGTCACAAAGCTATTAGAAGTTGACTGGGGTCCCTTAGACTTCACACCAACATTCATCGGAGAATACAAGATCATACATAAAGAATTTGACAAGGGAAAAGAAACAATGGTAATATCAACACAAAATTTAGATAACCCTTTGAAAGCATCCACCTCAACCACTTTAGGAATAAAAATAACAAATTACACAACAACCTTTGAAAAACACAAAAATGAGCAACAACTTGATCCAAAAGAAATGAAAAAGCTTTATGGAAAATGTTATGAACTTATGAAACAACTGGGATATAGTGGAAAAGGATGTGGTACTAGAGAACAAGGTATCTGTGTCCCCATCAAACCTAACATGCAAGAAACAATTGATGGTCTTGGTTATTGTCCTTTGATAGAAATAACAAGCCTTCACTCAACATCAACACTATCCGAAACCATCCTTCTAAAATGATTTTAACCATCATACATCCTAAACTGATAGACACTAGTGGTCTTGATGGTTTTCTTTTGCAAGAAATGAAACAAGCAAAAAATTCTTCACTCCATGTCCATGTCATCTCACAAAACACTAATGATCTGAGTTCATTAGATTTTACACCCTCATGCAAAGGAGAGAACAAAATCTCGCAATCTAAAGAGTCTTGCATAAGTATGACATCTTGTACTAAGTAAGAAGTATCTTTGTCACAAACTACAAGAACACCTTCTACCACTGATCAAGAGGGTATTTTGTTGTGGCTCCTCCAAGATCACTTGATATCCCTCCCTCCAAGAACTTGAAAGAAATTTTATTACAAGAATTCAATTTGTGCATATCATAGAGTTCACGTCATTCTACTAATGAATGTAAGGCTTTGAGTAGTAAAATCCAACATCTTAAGGAGTTGTGTGTTATCCCTTATGTGGGGGAACCTAGTTCCTCTAATTGATACTTATTTTCAATCTACCATACATCTTATCAATCATTTTGGCTCACCCTTGTCCTACATTCAATGGGGGAAAGAGGTTAGGTAGCCTAGTCCTCGTATGTCACCTGTCGTTGCGTCTTTTGGCTAGCCATTAAACTTTTGTGAACATATAAGAGAAAGCTTGGGATGTGGAAAACATGCCTTAAGTTGGCTCACATGTGACATACTACCTTTTTCACGACATAGCTTATCAGAAACATATGACTTGGCATAGGGATTTCTAAATAAGCTCTCATATCTTCTACTTTAAAGCAATTTCTCACAGTAATTTTGTTAGCAACTATTTTAAAGTGGGGGCATACATTGACACTCATCATGTTTCATTGAGCGATTTCTTTCTTCTTGTGATGCATCCTTTTCTTGGTGATGTCATTGGGCTTGATTCCCTCCAAGAGTGTGATACTTCTTTAACACATCCTCTCTTGGAAACATTAGGTACAATGTTCCCTAAGATGAGACCGTGCACGAAATTAGAAAAACCCTTTGAACATTCCTTACACCATTTACAATGTTTATGAATGTCAAGCATACAAATTTTTTCTTATCTCATAGAGCTCGAAAACCATTTTTGTGTGGCACCTTATTAAAGTTATCAGGAGGTATAACTTTGGTATGGTTGAGCGAGAAGCCCATTCCGGGGCATGAATTTCCCCATAGCCACTCGTGTGTGTTTGAGCACATATTAGCTGTATGTGTTTCACCTCTTAGGACTTCTCACCTAGTGGATAGCTAAGAATTCCATTGCCTCAGAGTGAGTATGAATTTGTGGACAAACAATGTAGATCTGATCTATAACATGTTGGACAAATGGTTGAAGCTTGATCGACCTTTTTACTCCTCTTCCTACTAGTTCTTTCCATTGCATGATCTTGTGTATTCTTTTTTGCTGCAAATCATTCACCTTGTGCGTGTCCTCTTGTGCTTATGTTGGTTTGACTTAGGATCTTGGATCCTGGGGGCTTAACTGATGCCTTGATCTTTTCCATTCTTTTTCATCCGTATTGGTACGATTGGACCCCTCTTGAATGTCTACTTTAGTGTGAGTTTGAAGAAAGTTCATCCTCTCACTAAAGCGAGGGCTAAATGTGTCAAAAAAAATGTATCTCTTGCTTGATATGGGATTAATTGATGATAAATTGGACTTAATGAGGCCTTGATTTAGTGTTGTGAGGTGTTTTACACATCCACTCTTTGACCCTTGCAAACTAAATAAAATGCATCTGACGATGTCTTGTAAAGGTGTTGTAAAGTGTTGTGAATGACTTTCACACTTCTCTAGACTTAATGGACCTATTATTCCCCTAATCCAATGCTATAAAATGTATTTAATTTCATTCTCACATTAATCTAGAAGGCTTGTAAATTAAACCTAATTCTAATCTAGTGTTGTAATTTGTCTTACACATTCACATTGGATGTCGTGCCTTTCTAGGCTATGTGGACCTCATTCTAATGTTGTAAAGTGTATTTAATCACACTTTCACATTGAAATTTGTGTTGGTAACCCTAATTACCCTTTTCATCATCATTAATAGGCCCCTATAGCCCCATATTGTGCATCCTGAGGCTTAATTTGATAAAAAACCAAACTATATCATTATATAAACCTGATTTCTTCACTCCCTAACAATCTAGCTAGTAAAAGAGCCCCTGTGGGACCAAGTCACCCATCTAGGAAAATTAGTCCCATCCAGGTGGGACTAAGTCACCCAGCTTGGCAACTTAGTCCCATTTGGGTTATTTTTGTGGTTTGGGTGGGAAAAATTGGATTTTAAGTTTATTTTTCCTTCACGTTGGCCTTGGGGATTGAATTAATAGGAAAATTAGGTGGATTTCCTATAAATACAAGCTTCTAAATCCTAATTCACAATGAATTCATTATTCACTCATCATTCATCTTATATTCAAGTCAAGCAAGTTAGGGTTAGATCAATTATAAAGCATTCAAGATCATTTTTCAGACATTCAAGGGAAGATTCTTCATTCATTGCTACCGAAATTCAAGATCTATCATCATCGAAAATTTCTAATTCAATTATTTCATGCTTCATTACATTATTTCTTCATTTTGGTTTAACTACCTAAAAAGGGGTTTGACCAAGGAAAACTCCCATGCCCTAACATTCAACATTTATCTTTCTTTCATTGTGTGTTTGTAGATTTAGACATCTTGAAGAATAGGTTGTAAAGTTTTTGAAGAAATATCCTTGTTTCCTAAGCCAAGATATCCACAAAAAGTCACTTTTAGGCCCGAATTTGACAGTTTCAAAATTGGGCACCTGTAGGAAAACAAAGTGTCTACCGAGGGCTTGCATTTCCACTTTCAAATTTTTAGAAAATCCAAAGTGGACCAAGTCACCATCAGTGGAAAATTAGTCCCAAAATACCAATTTTTTAGAAGTTTCTATAGTTCTGGATACCCATTTGGATGAAACGGGCTTTGGTGCAGTTTTCCATATCTCGGACTAGGTCACCCAGAATGGCGTAAGTGTCCTAGTAGGCCAAATTTTTAGGATCAACAACATTTCCAGTCTTCATTCCTTCCTTCAACACATTTCCAGGTGCATGATTTCTATTTTTCTTTCCTATCCCATTTTTTTTGCATTTCTATTCATTTAGGACATTACATTTAGAAGTATTTTAATCATAATATCATTAGTCTTGAGTGAGCCCCCAAGTTTTTGTGGGATACCTTTCTCCTTTTAGGTGAAAAACCCTAGAAGTGTAAGAGAGAAGCCACTACAAATTTTTTTGGTTCACTATATTAGGGTTAAAAAGTGAATTTCATTAAAATAAACATAATGGGTGCTAGAGAGATCTATTTTTGATGCCATTTGTTGTGTTGGAATTGTGATTCTGCTCCCAACATCACCGACTGTCTATCATTATGTGGAATGGTACTTGGAAATACCCTATGATGTGACTTACCCTATTCGACGTGGATAGATTGGTAGCTTGATTCCACCTCTGTAAAGCAAGCTAAATCAATGGGGGGCATACATCTACCCTCGAATGTGATTTCTAGATAGAGGTTTGATAAGAGGACTTTTGGACAACTAATGGATTCGTGTTGTAGGATGCAATTCCTAACACTATAGTTTTGTAGATGACCACAGTGGGGGCTTCATTCTCCCGTATCATAATTGAACTTATATGTGTATAATTTTATGAAACAGAGGTCATTATTAGATTCTTTTGTCTTACATATGTATGTAGAGTCATATGGGTGCTAAACTAGGGGCTAAATGCAGTGTAGAAAATTATACGCTCTTGAAAGTGAGGTAATTTCACACTTAATTTGGACCTATTTTGGCACCCTTGCATTAATTATCCCCTTCAATAATCATTTATAGGCCCCTAAGACCCATTATTTTAGATCTCAAATCTCATTTCATTCAAAAATCCCATAAAACCACTCAAATCCTTGAAAATCCCGAAAACCTACCTCAAAAAGCTAAGGTGGGACTCATTCGCTACCTTGGGTGAATGAGTCCCCTTAGGTGGGACCCATTCGCCAAGGGTGGCAAATGATTCCAATTTGGGGACCTTTTCAATTTTGAGCAGGAAATTCAAGTTTTTAATTCATATTTTGGTGGATGTCATCCTTTGAGATCTAAATAATGGTCAATTAGGTGTTAATGCCTATAAAACCAAGATTTAAAGTCATTTTTATCAACTCTAAGCTCTTTGAACAAGCATTTTTCAAGAGATAAGCATTACGAATCTTCAAGCAAGCTTTCACAAGAGCATTATAATTCCAAAAGCAAGAAAAGTTGAAGCATTGGAGCAACATTAAAGTTTTTTTTGCATGTCTTCAAGCTCACTTTGAAGATCTAGCATTGTCAAGGGTTGATCATCGATGTCTATGGTGAATCATGATGGATTCTAGATTGGGGAGATGCAACTAGCCATCAAGACAAGCCTAAACACTTGTTTCCTAAGTGATTCCATCTTCCATTATCACTCTACATTAAACCTAAGGAAGGTACATGCATCATTAGTGCTCATTTGTGGTGATTAGAGATCATCACAAACGATTCATTCATCTTTACATTTCCATTATTGTATCATATTTTTGCACATTATAATAGGATTGCATCATGTTTCTAATTTCTTAGTC